>JAHPZR010017450.1:227500-237582 GCA_019787425.1 Platygyra sinensis
ATTCTACAAGGAAATTGGCAAAGTACTACATGTATTAACTCAACTTATTATATGGCTAGCTCCATGAGCGGACAAGATGAACCAAATCGCGCGCTGTGATTGGCTACCCGAGCAGGCAAGATGGAGTCATCTTGCCTGCTCGGGACTACCCGCTGCATCCCGAAAGCAAAATTTCACCAAAAGCCATATAATAAATCCTTTATTGACCAAGTTTGTTCGGTCAAGATGGCTGGATATTGGCCTCGTTCTTTTTTTTGCGAGTTTATGGACCTCGACTTCGTCTCGGTCCATAAACACGCAAAAAAAGAACTTGGCCAATATCCAGCCATCTTGACCGAACAAACTTGGTCAATAACCCATACATAATGGATTCCTTTCTGGCTATGCTATCTAGAGAAAGTAACGGTAAGTAAGCCATAACTACAAGACACTTTACAATGTTTAACGGTATCATTCAAGGGCCATACCTCTGGTCGCACATCTTGCGATACTCTTTACGCATAAGATAGCCTTTGCAGTACGCTTGGAACATTGAGATGATTTTGGCCAGCCTCTCATCCCTCATGTCTTCCAGCTCTCCCAAGATACCAGCCCGGAAGAATACCTATATGTATCATATAATACACGATGTTCACTCGAACTCACTCTAAATCTAAGTACTGCACTTCCCTCAGGGATTGGGATATTCAGGTTTTTCAGCACTAAAATTCAAGGACTTCTCAAAATATCACTTTTCAGGGGACACTTGTGAATCCAGTTCTCAATGAAACATTACATAAAAACAACTGTAGTACTTCTGTAGATAACAACAATTAGAGTTGGTTGAATCTATTCACCACTGAGTCACATTGTGGTTAACTTCGAGTGGCTTTTAGGTTTGCATAAACTATTTTCTAGTGATAACGGCTAAAAGCATAGGAAAAATTAAATTATGATAATTAATACATGTAATTAATGGCTCACAAACATTGGTTTCTAGATTAATCATGTGATCAGTATACACTATGTGCTTTCGGTTACTCAGTTCTTGGATGATGTCCTTGCATTGGGCTTTCTTGGTGTGACAGTAAGTGGTTTACAATATGAAATCTAACAGACAGGTATAGTGTTTTTTGTAATACTACAAATCAGTGTGCATTACCTTGCTTGTTCCAACCCTGTACGATGCTTTTTCTAGTTGCATGGCGTCCAGAAGCTTCTCGCAAGCCTTCTTTCCATCCATGAATCCCCCAGCCACTGCTGTTGGTGCCAGGATCTGATACCTAAAAAGGAATTTAGACATTTGATTACTACGGAAATTACAAAGATCAAAATCAAACAAAGTGACTTTTCATGACCTATCAATAACTACACTGGCCATCACAAGACTGTCGAACTCTCAATTCTATATCTCGAACAATAACCTTTATGCCATGATGGCTCCCTCGCATGTGCATATCAAATCTTATCCTTCGAGTTGGTAGAAATTTCTTTCGCTTGTTTATATACAAGTGCATTCATAAAGTATAATGAGCGCTTTTTACTCACCTTTGTCGAAATTCATTGAATGGTACTCTGTTGGGAAATCCCTTTCGGCAGATACGAATACCTTCAAGCACACCATTACACCTCAGTTGATGTAACACTAGTGGAGACTCAATCACTCCAGCCTTCTTGTGCTCATTAGGGACAATGCAGCGGACAAAATGAGGGCATGTGCTGTACAGTGTATCCATCAGACGACCCAGTTGTTCCTAAATGAAGAGTCACATGTATGTGAATGGAAATAATTCACTTCCTTGCAACTTTTATCATAAATGAAAGAACAAATTAAGATTAGCTACCCATGTTAAAGGGTTACGTAGCTGGAGAATAGAAGAACCATGTCCAATTCTAGCTGTCAACAAGAATTTATCAAATACCTTGTGTTTGTTACTGACAGTCATAAAACTGCCTCCCTTGCCTCTTGCATGAGCTGTAAGAAAATACTGAAAATCAGTATGGATTTCCTCGAATTAGTGTCAGTCAACTACAACAATTCTTTATACATAATTATAGAAACGGCCTTACTTCAAAACACTGATAAAGCTCTTACATTCACTGGCATAATCTTTGAAGAGATGGGCAATAAATGGATCTGTGGACTTTGCAAACAGTCCTGCAACAGCTTCATTGATGGGATCTTTGTTCTTATCCAACCAACCATCTACATTGTAGCCTACTGTCCCAGCATAGTGAGCGATCTCAAAGTGATGGTTGGAAGCACTTTTGCCTGAGATTCTGGGTTTGGAGTACTTTGGATGTTTCCCGTCATGATTGTTGTGCATCTTTTGTAAGAAGGTCATGTCCGTGGCCTTGGGCACAATGCATTCTTCCTCCAGAATGGCAAACACTCCCATGGGCTGAAATTGTAACAAAAAGACTATTATTACTGTCCTGCATGTAATACAGGTATATTATAAAGGACTGACTTTACCTTCTCAATAAGCTCAATGGTTGGAAGCAAGTCCAGACCGAAGTTAATGAAGTCCCACTCAATGCCTTCACGTTTGTATTCTTCTTGCTCAAGGATAAACATGTGGTGGTTAAAGAACTGCTGAAGTTTCTCATTTGTCAAATTAATGCACAGCTGCTCAAATGTGTTGAACTGCAGGAAGAACCAAATAAACCCACAAACTATTAGAATCATTGATTAGAAGACATTTCAGGTACAGCATGATAAGATATGCAAAATAATTATAATAAACATTTCAAAAATTCAGGATGGTCTTGTCATTAAAACCCTACTTGTAGCTCACCTTAAAGATCTCAAAGCCAGCAATGTCAAGCACGCCAATGAAGAAGGCACGTCTGTCCTGAAAGTATTATCAGAAACTACATATAAAATCTGGAGTTTGAATAACTTGAACTGAAACACTACATGTTAAGAAAATCTGATTGACACAGTGAGTCCCATAGCCTTTAAATGTAGACATGTGTGTAGTTCTTCTCCTCAACAGTGAGTTGCAATACTAATTAATCAAGATTACTATGATCCTGCACAATTGGTGCTCTATACAAATGTAACATGGTGTTTTGTTAAATGATGATGATGAATTTGAAGACGATGACAATGATGATGACGATGATGCTCTGCATTAAGCATATAAATTCCTACCTTGGTTTCTAGCGTTTTGTTTATTCTTTCAACAAGCCACAGAAACATCCTTTCATAGATGGCCTTGCTGAGAGCACCAATGGAGTACTGAACCTAAATCGAACAAGAATAATATTGCTGTAAGTTATTTTTTGATTTACAAAAAGGTATACACCCCATTAATTGATATGAGTAGTATTTGAATCTGCATAATTTAAAACAGTGGTTTTGCTCTCAAGCTGAAACACTTCAGTAATAGGCATGTTAGTACCTGTTGAAGGTTTCGTCCCTGGTTCACAAACTCACGGCCAACTTTGATTCTTGGTTTTACCAGGGACTTTCCAAAGTCTGTTTGTGAAATTGCCAACAGGAATGACACTTTGTCCAAATCTTGATGTAAAGAAGGAGAACAAAAATACAGTGAGAAGACTGCAGAGAAGGAGGAGTCCGCTTTCAAAGTCCAGTCATTTTGCACTTTTGTTATCTGTATTCAAACAAGCTGATTTTACTTCAATTTCCACAACACCTATTACTCCACATTATGTAATCTAATTTAGAACACTGCAATCCACAATTGGCTTTGATCTAGCAATGTTTATGTACCATTTTTAAGCTTTCTCTAATTTGCCGTATACTTTCCACAAACATTTGACACAGACACAGTGTGGTAATAAATAAAAAAAAATAAATAGAAAAAAGACCTTTTGGATCAGCCACCTCTGCTTGCTCTTCTCTAGGCCTTTGTTTGAACTTGGCATTACCCCAGTGCAAACATGCAGCACATACTTTGTACATGCCCATCTTCTCATTTTCTGCAAAACCCAGTGTCTTGGCAGCTTGCTGATGTAAAAGGAAACCAAATGGTTGTATAGAGTACCCAAACTGATTATATTTAAGGTAAAGTATTGAACATTTTCAAATGGCAAGGATGTTAAATACACGTAATCGTATAATACCAAGCTTAAACTGGCTATTGGGTACCATTACTAGTCTCTTGTTACTTCTCTCCGCAGAGCATGCAGTGAACAAAATTTTGCCATCTGTTAATTCCAGTAATGGAGCATTTCACCCTTCAGCCACAAAGGGCAAGTATCCCTTTGAGACCGTTCCACTTTTAGTGATTCTCTTTTTATACCAGTATGTAGAGCAGAACTCAACCACTCCAAGATTGTCTCATCATGGCATGAGTTCAAGTACCAGGCTCAACTTTTACTTACCTCAGTAATGCCAAACTCTTCAACATCATTGATTCCATCAGCTCTTTCAGAACCTTTCTTGAGGAACTCATAATCCACAGCTTTGTTTGACTCGATGAGAAGTTTTCTGGATAGAGAACAATGCTTATAATTATTTTGCATATTTGAGTACAGAGAAATTAGAGGAGAACAAACAAATTAATCACAATTGATGGCATTGGAATAACCTTCATTACTGTAAATACAAATATCAGAACACTTTGGTGTAGTTGTTATTAGCATTGTTTCATAAGAACAAACCAAGTTAATTGCAGGAACACATACTTAACTTTTGGAGCATTGTTGCTTTTGGAGGGTCTTTTCTTTTGAAATTTGCTAGCAACTTACAGTAAGACATTTGCAGACTGCTCACTACATTTATGCCTACAGGGTAATTAGTGCTCTGGTTAGCCTCAGTGAATATCACCAATGTTAGCCTGAATAGAACTCAAGGTAGTCTGTTTTCATTTAGCTCTTAATAATAGAACTGGGAATACAATGTAACTCAAAAATTCAGCAGTCTATAATCTGCGGCCAACAAATTTTACCCTTATGATAGTCTTGAGCAGACACCAAAAAATGTTTTACAGTTAAATCAAGCAACAAACCATGCATTTCCTTCGAAGCACCATACAGCAACTGATAGAAGATGTGATAATTTCTTTCGCCTTCCAGTTGGTGTACTACACGGGACTTCTCAAGCAAGTCTGAATAAAGAAATTAATGTCAATGGGGTATTAGAAAGTTTTACCATGTACATATAACTTGAGAGAAACTATTTTTTCTGACAGTCCTTTGTGTTGTGTTTACATTTGGTTGTGTGTATTCAGTCAAATCAAGACAGAATTTTTTTTGGATTTACAATTTTCTCGGCATAACTATTATTCATTAATTAAGTGAAATGGTGATCTCCATGCAGTTAAATGGAATTTAACAGAGTTAACAACTGGGAGCACAAGTTTGACCAGCGCGGTCAGCGGTTTGTTATATATGCGTATGCGCCAGGATTCCTCGAGCTGTTGGTCCATAGGGCATTGTAGCGTTTGGATGGCGTTAGCGTTTCTCCTGAGCGTGGGACTCCTTGGAGGCTGCCTCGCCTCCCCTGTCCCTCCCTTTATTTCCAGTGTTTTATCAGTGTGACGGGTACCTGTTTTTTCTCCTTCCACGTGGGGGCTCATGGCTGGGTTGCCTGGATTTGCCAGCCATGGGAGCGGTCTCCATCTAGGAGCTGGCTGCCAATAATGGAAGCTCCTGGGTGTCTCAGGCACCCAACCTCCACTTTGCGAGGCAGTTGTTAAATGTAGTGAAAGGGACACTAAACTTGCTCAATTGCCCTTTAAGTTGGAGGAAAGTTTAATATTTGAAAACCATGTCAGTGAACTTTTTTTCATTTCTTACAACTTTATCACTTAAAACACTTCTGCACAATCACTCCACTTTTTGGATCTACAAAATGTATCTGTGTATGTATGTCAAAAATGTTCTTTCATTATCAACTGCAACTCACAATGAACATGGGAAATGAACATGAGGAAATAAAGTTTATGTATGTATGTATGTATGGGAAAACCCTGCCACAACTTTATAGAAAGAGACGCTCACGTTAGGTGTCATGAAAAAATCATTTGATTTCAAATTACTTGTAACAAATGTAAATTTAGATAGTCAGCTCTATAAACTCTAATCAAATTTTAAGTATCTGAAGTTGGCATGCTACAATGGTTGGTTGTAAGACACTCCAGGTAAAGTGTAAACTAACAGATCATGGTAAGGTTTCTCCCAAATATTGAGTTTGGAAGAGCAAGCTGACCCACCAGTGTTGTTGCTAACTTTATTAATGTAGCATGAGATGACTTGACTAAGGTTAATACTCAGCAAGTATTGCAAAATATCTTACATGACTCAATATCAGCTCCTGCAAGTTTTCCCTGGGGTCCAAAGTGGCAACGAATGAATTTTCCCTAGTATGTAGAGAAAACAATCATGTTTTTCTTTTAAGAATTACATGCATATGCATGAATGAGTTTTAGAATGCTATAGAGAGTGTGCTTTGCCACGCAATAAAAAATAAAATCAAAAACCATGCAGTGGATAAAGTCAAGAAATTGTGATATTATAGAAAATAAATGAAGACAAACGTAGGCAACCCATTTTTGGCCCCAAATCAAAAACGATCATATTTTCCCTTTTGTTAATCTGCATGATATGTTTTTGCGACTATACATCCCCTTTCTGAATAATGAATGCCGCCTCTAATGAGAAATGTTGTCCTATTTCAGTGGCTTTTTAACATTAGGCTGACTGGTACACAAATTTCCCACGGTTTGAAGGTGCACAACCTGATCATGCGCAAGTCAGAAGTTCAAGTTGTTGTTTCCCTAGGGAGTCAGTGAGTTGACCCACGGCATGTGACGCGTTCTCCAATCGGAAAACGTATTTGAGTTGGGAGGTACAACAAATATATTTATTACCTCTTATGCCTGATGAGGATAAAACCTTTAGTAGCTCTTTAGTTTTGAATGTGAGAATTTGATGACATCACATTCACACACTCTATTTAGAGGGTACATCGTGCATGAAATTTAGGCTGAAATTATTAGTAATATCAGAAAAATAAGAACAACATAGAAGTGAACCTTGGAAAGCAATGACTGACTCGAGCCTATTTACTGCAAGTTTTCTTTCCTGTAGCAACATTAATCCCTCCCCTCCACTAAAATGGAAGTGAGCACTGGAAAGCAGACTGACTGACTCTTGAGCCTACTGCAAGTTTTCTTTCCTGTAGCAACATTGATACCTCCCTCCCTGCATTTTCGCGTTTTTACCAGTTGCAATGATTAATTATGTTACTGTTCTCTTGATCAAGACTGCAACCTAATTTAGACTTTCACAAAACACAAGAAAATATCATCCCACTGAACTGTGTTCACCTGTTCCAAAACATTCTACCAGCAGCTTTGCCCACGCATAAGCATGACTGATGAGGCATCACTCGTCCCTTTAGTATGAGGCATGAGGCTTCCCTATCCAGTGCATCTTAGTTCACTTATCTTATTTGTGTGAGGGTTGAGAGCTCTAAAGAGACCTGGCAACCCATCTGCTTTTCCATAGAGGAATTATAAATAAATATTTTTACATGTATAATTTGTTAAATAACATGGACATGTAGTTACATGTATGTCAACAATACATTAAGCACTCACAAATCTAGAGGAGTTGTTGTTTCTGATTGTCTTGGCATTACCATAAGCCTCAAGAATTGGATTGGCTTCAACAACCTGGTCTTCAAGAGTACCTTTCTGAAGTTAGAAATAAAAAGTATGCTCTGTCATCTCTGAATAGTGATCCCCCAAATTGTGCAAAATTACTCACCTATAGGAACATGTACTTCATGCATAGAAGTGACACAGTTACATGACTTTTTCACATCTGTCTTATAATTTTATTACTTAATATCACCAACAAACAAACAGTGTTCAGTGTCACAGTAGTTCATTAACAAAGATCCCTTGTTGTTTTTGCCAATTAACGGTTAATCAAAAGGACAATGTTAAACATAAAACTAGAACTAAGAGCTTGACCAATCAATGTCCATGCAGGCATAACTTCCTGTAACTTCTGAACTATGAAATGATTGAAACTTACTTCCGATTTTTGGTCTCCAGGCTTTGTTTGTCCAGACACATGGGCCAGGTACTGGATAACTTTCTTGGTGTTTTCAGTCTTTCCAGCACCAGACTCTCCACTGATAATTTGAACACACCAGATTATTAACAGATCCATTATTAAATGAAGCTTAGCCTGCAGAACAGGCGTAATTTTTTTGTGCATATTAGCCCTTGATTCTGTTCACCCAAAATACACAAAAATATTAAATAACCGCCTCTCACTGGTAACTGCCCTGTGGTAGTGGCAAGCTTGAAAGCTCTGCTCCTTTGGCCCCTACGCACTATTTCAAATGAATGCCTAGTGTACATGTAAGCTAGCTTTGCTTTGTTTTTCTTTTCTCTTTTGTTTTTACCTTTTTTCGTTTTCATTCTTGTAAATTAATATTATGCTTGAACAAGTGTGAATAAACTGAAACTGAAACTATTACACCTTTTCTGCAGGCTAAATGAAGCTTGATTCACTGACTCGCCCTATCCTTTAATGTAGATAATTTATCTATTTGATCTCTCTTTGCCAAATAATAATGATAATAATGCATACACATGTAAAAATGATAATGATAATAATACATATTCATGTAATAATAGTAAGGGTGACTATTGCACCCATTTTGACTATTGCATAATATTGCGAAAGACCAAAACATCCATTGCAATAGTATTGCGATGGTGGTGGATACTATTGCAATACTATTGCGATAGTGACATTTTAGTGTGACAATTAGTATTTCATTGAGAAAAAGCCATAGAGCAACTGGATCAGATGTCGCAATGCTTCCTAGAGGGAGAACAATAAAATGTTTTGCCGCCATTTGAATGCGGACAAGAGCCTGGAGGTGAATTTAGAAAACAAACATGGCGGGCCATGTCGGGGAAGATTGTTTTGGCGTAAAATTGCCCTTATACTTGGAATAATGAACAGCACAGACAGACGAGAAGAAAAGAGGAATTTCTTAATTCAAGGAAGACGCTTCAGGAAATCATTTAAAAACTACTGTAACTATTGATATTTTAAGAAACTATTGCGATTATTATCGATAGTTAAACTTGGTATTGATGTATTGCTATCGGACACACTTATATCGTGATGCATCGATAGTTCGATGTATCGTTACACCCCTAAATAATAGAAAGCATTTATATAACCTAATTCCATATAGTCAATGAGCACTTGACAGTTATCACAAAAAATATACAACTGAATAAAAATAATCATTTTGTGAATTAAAAGCTTCCCCAAAGAAGTATTTTTTCACAAGAACAGGAAGAAAGTTTCCACTCTTATTACATGTTAGTCTTATGGTTCAAACTTCCAAACCATGTTTAAAATTGTGTTCATGGCAAAGTAGCATGTTACTGGGCAGTGTTAGTTTCAATAATTCACTCCAGGATGTCTTTTTTGCTGCAAACGTTGTCACTAAATCTCCTTCATAAAACACCATTACAGCTTGAAAGATCTTGGGCACAAGTTCTTTTCATAGTCACTTTTAACTACTAGTTCTTGTAAAACTCCACTGCAATCATAACTGATAATCCAAATATATATCACAGTTGTTACATGCATGTTCCTCATGTCGCAACAGGTTAAAGTAACGAGTATTTCATCATTCTTAACTCAATAAATGTATGATCATATTGTGTTATACTCACGTAATCAACATAGACTGATTCTCCACGATCTTGTAACATATCATGATAAGCATTATCACAAATAGAGAAGATGTGAGGAGGCATCTCAGGACGGCGCTTTCCTCTGTATGCAAGACATCTTCTCTGGTGATATGGGGAGTCTTCGTAAGGATTGATGGCTACACAGAAAAGACCTGAGTATGTCTACAAATAAATGACAGAAAAATCTGTCCACTTATAAATTCTCTTTCTTGACTCAGTACTTTTTTATAGAACAGTTGGAGATTTTATGTTAATATAATAAGAAAAAATTAAAGAAAATAAAAATGAAAATAATAGAAAATGTTTAAATGAAATAAAGAAGAAAAAAAAAAAAAAAAAATAAAAAATATAAAAAAAATTAAAATATAAGATCAAAAATATAACAGAAATGAC
>JAHPZR010017454.1:2500-35064 GCA_019787425.1 Platygyra sinensis
CGCTAACAATTAAAGTAACTAAATCTCTAACCAAAAGCGACATAACCACACATCACGTCCTCCGAGAATTAAAACTATCCCATTTTGGGGCCGGTTACCTTTCAATTTCAAAGCGACTAATAACTATTTGCTATTTTCTTTACATTTAACACTTACGCAACAACTAAAATTGATTTAATTGAAACTTGTCCAAATCTGGAACTCGCATTGGCAATGATTTGCAACAAAAAGAGAAATGCAGTAAAAGTCCTTAAATCAGTCTCATTGTCCACTCAGGCAGAGAGCTCCTCTGGATTTAACAGCTGTTTCCTTAAAAGAGAAGGCTAAACTTCAGCTTACATGACTTTTTCCCTCGAGCTTTGCCCTGGCAGAAACTGTTCTCTGTTTGGAAACACTGGTTTGCAGCATCATTTCATACACAAACTGGAATAAAGGATACAGAAAAGTCTTTTAACTAATTACCACTCTTCTTGATTATTCAGCATCTGCAAGAGAATGACAAATGACAATACTATCTTTTACTGACAATATACTGGTGATCAAGAATTCTTTCGAACATGTACAGTGTTTCTATCGAGTGCATATCGAAATGCTGTGGGAACAAAAAAACCGACAGGGCTGTTTCCACAGCTTTTTCTAGTTCTCCCAAACTTTCACGAGTGTTTCTATAACTCGATGGCAACACCTATTGCTTTTCAAACAGTATTTCTTTACGTATATAGGCTGCACGCGGATGGCGGATCGTGCGTGACTACTTGGCGAGCATCTTTCGACATGCCATTTCTCAACATGCTATGTAAAATGGCGTACGTGACCAATGTAAGCGCAACAGGCTTCTTTACGATCGAATTCGACTTTTATTCATGAAAGATGGATTTATCTGACATCGAACTAAGGCTAGGAGTATTAAGAAAATATTCTGTAAGAGATAAACTGACTGTTTTAAGTGTTTACATCTTTCGAATATTTCTTGAGCGGTAGCGGCCCAATTTTACTGAAGTCACCATAGAGAGCCGATCGACTACACTAAACTGAATCGTTTCAATGATCCCGAAAACCGACAAACGTGCAAAGTTTACATTCTTCACTCATTTGAGGCCAGGTTAAGGATATTTTCCATTTATCCTGCTAATAACCATAAAATTGCCAGTTTTACAGTTAGACGGTCTTTCCGCCGTTTACATAACATGTCGAAAGATAGCATGTCGAAAGAAGGTCGAAAGATGTCGCCTTTGCAAGTAACACGTAACACTGAAAGCGATTGCAAAGATCGTCTAAAAGTTCGCACGACGGAAACACGTACCAGTTGAGGTCGTGCTATTAATTCTTGTGATAGATCCGTACTATTTTTATCATAAAACTTCTCTTTTGGCGTGAAAAACGGCGAATTAAAAATCTGTAGTGATCTAAGAACTGCACGTACTGAGGCAATGGCACAAGCATCCGAGGGCTGCGCAATTTGCACTCTCATAAAGGACGCCGCTCAGACTGATAATTAAAAACTTTTACACTGTCACTTTTTAACACTGAAAACAAATATTACGCCCTAAAAGATTAGAAAAAGGTTTACTCACGATGCTTTCACTGACCTTTTTCAAATTCTATGGTCACGTCATCGCCGATGAGAACAAACGGAGCCCAGTGTTTTACCGCACCAAACTTCTCCGACTCTCTTAGACACTTCATAGCCCGCTGAACAGCCACACTGGCGCTACATCCAAGACTCAATTCTTTGTAGAAACATTTCATAAACTCCATTGTTGTCTCGTCATCAATTGCCCAGAGTGACACGAGAACCGATCGAGCACCAGCACCCAGGAAAGCCCTAGCAATTCCGATCACACCCTCAGCCGTAACCTTACCTTGTGCACTGTGACAGCAACTTAGCACCACTAGCCTCGCACGCAGCTTCGCTGAATGCACATCCGCTATTTTTAAAATGTAATCTTTGTGTTCAGGGACCTTCGACGACCGTGCGGGATTCGGAGCCAGAGCAATTTCACCAGTTTCCATACTGCCATGCGCTGCAATGTGCACCAAGGCAACTAAACCGATTCTTTTCAGCACCTCCACTTTAGTTGCTTTATTTCCAGTGAGAGGTACAGCACCGATCATTTCTCCTATCGCGTTTACTTCTTCTCTGGCATATGGCAAGGGTGATAAAATGACCTCTCCTTGCTCGTTTGTAATTTCTCTAACACAGGGATCTCCCACGAGCAATACTCCACTGCTCCTATGGTAGTCTTGAGGAAAGTTCGCGATCAGTTTTAGAGTCGTCATCGAGGGAAGAATTCGTATCTTGATAGATTCACTTAGATACTTAAATTTCTCATCTAAAAATGCACCATACGGAGCCAAGCACAGTGGACCCTCAGGGACAATGGTCAATTCGTCGCCTTCAAGTAAGTCCGCAATGGGGGATATAATAATTTCATGAAAGAAGCGCAGAGAATTGTTGTTGCACGGTAATGGTTTTTCTCTTTCTTCGACGAATTCTTTACTGGGAGATCTTTCGTTTCTTAGCTCTTCCAGAGAACGATTTTCACAGGTAACTCTTCCATCAATGCTGTTCTCTTTGAAAACATCTTTCCTTAAACACTCCAAGAAGGTAACAACATCTTCACCTTCTAGTTCTTTGCTCCTATACTGAACCTCGCTTTGTTTGTTAAGTACCCAGAAATGGATTTTGGTACTTTCCAGGGCGAAGACCAGTGTTTGCATGAATATGCCACTTGACAAGCTTGCGATCGTTACGTTACCTTCAAGTGACCCAAACGATAACAATTCAGAGTCATGTCGAAACTTTATGAGATCCTCCAAAGCTTGTGCTCGTCCTTGCTCGACAACACACAACGCCTCATCAGTCTTTTCAAGCCTTACCAAAGTTCTCCAAAGAGCGGTGTAAGCAACATGCAAGCTATTGCGAAATGATATTTTCCAGTCATCTTCAAACTGAAGGAGAGCCCTAGTGTCATTGATCAACTTTACGCTTAATCGGTAATAACCAAGAGCTTCTTGCAAATTTCCAGACAATTCAAAATCACGTCCTAAAGAATAGCAAGAACTTCCGTCTCCCTCCCTGTCCCCCAGTTCTTTGGCAATGCTAAGATTTTGGTTGTGGTACTTTATGGCTTGTTTAAAATCACCCAGACTTTGGTAAGCATTGCCAAGATTGCCATAAGCACGTCCCTCTCCTGCCCTGTCCCCCAGTTCTTTGGCAATGCTAAGATGTTGGTTGTGGTACTTTACGGCTTGTTTAAAATCACCCAGACTTTGGTAAGCATTGCCAAGATTGCCATAAGCACGTCCCTCTCCTGCCCTGTCCCCCAGTTCTTTGGCAATGCTAAGATGTTGGTTGTGGTACTTTACGGCTTGTTTAAAATCACCCAGACTTTCGTAAGCATTGCCAAGATTGCCATAAGCACGCCCCTCTCCTGCCCTTGTCCCCCAGTTCTTTGGCAATGCTAAGATGTTGGTTGTGGTACTTTATGGCTTGTTTAAAATCACCCAGACTTTGGTAAGCATTGCCAAGATTGCCATAAGCACCCCCCTCTCCTGCCCTGTCCCCCAGTTCTTTGGCAATGCTAAGATCTTGGTTGTGGTACTTTACGGCTTGTTTAAAATCACCCAGACTTTGGTAAGCATTGCCAAGATTGCCATAAGAACGTCCCTCTCCTGCCATGTCCCCCAGTTCTTTGGCAATGCTAAGACATTGGTTGTGGTACTTTATGGCTTGTTTAAAATCACCCAGACTTTGGTAAGCATTGCCAAGATTGCCATAAGCACCCCCCTCTCCTGCCCTGTCCCCCAGTTCTTTGGCAATGCTAAGATCTTGGTTGTGGTACTTTACGGCTTGTTTAAAATCACCCAGACTATCGTAAGCATTGCCAAGATTGCCATAAGCACGTCCCTCTCCTGCCCTGTCCTCCAGTTCTTTGGCAATGCTAAGATGTTGGTTGTGGTACTTTACGGCTTGTTTAAAATCACCCAGACTTCGGTAAGCATTGCCAAGATTGCCATAAGCACCCCCCTCTCCTGCCCTGTCCCCCAGTTCTTTGGCAATGCTAAGATCTTGGTTGTGGTACTTTACAGCTTGTTTAAAATCACCCAGACTTCGGTAAGCATTGCCAAGATTGCAATAAGCACGTCCCTCTCCTGCCCTGTCCCCCAGTTCTTTGGCAATGCTAAGATCTTGGTTGTGGTACTTTATGGCTTGTTTAAAATCACCCAGACTTTTGTAAGCATTGCCAAGATTGCCATAAGCACCTCCCTCTCCTGCCCTGTCCCCCAGTTCTTTGGCAATGCTAAGATCTTGGTTGTGGTACTTTGCGGCTTGTTTAAAATCACCCAGACTTTGGTAAGCATTGCCAAGATTGCCATAAGCACCCCCCTCTCCTGCCCTGTCCCCCAGTTCTTTGGCAATGCTAAGATGTTGGTTGTGGTACTTTACGGCTTGTTTAAAATCACCCAGACTATCGTAAGCATTGCCAAGATTGCCATAAGCACGTCCCTCTCTCTTGCCCTGTCCCCCAGTTCTTTGGCAATGCTAAGATCTTGGTTGTGGTACTTTACGGCTTGTTTATAATCACCCAGACTTTGGTAAGCATTGCCAAGATTGCCATAAGCACGCCCCTCTCCTGCTTTGTCCCTTTGTTCTTTGGCACTGCTAAGACGTTGCTTGTGGTGGTTAATGTCTTCTTCAGGATTAGCGTGACTCCTATAAGCACGTTCTTGGCCACAGTCGTCGCTGTTTCTCTTTTCATTTTTACCTACATGTACCAATGTAGCGTACGTATTTTTTGTTTTAACTTGTGTCAGCTTTACGCCGAGAAAATATGAAATCACGAAAACATTATTTTCGGGTTGTTTATTATGATAATTTTACTGACCATATTATTCGTGATGTTTTATTGAGAATGTTCGTCAATTTATGTATAACCTAAAGAGTACTGGGTTTTGTTTCAAAATTAACAATGGGGAACAAGTGGCAAATGCCTTTTGTTGGTTTTCCTGTCCCTATATTGTTCCTGCTCCCTTTCCCCTCTCCATCGCAAATCACTGATATTAACAGTGTAATATTCTAAACTTGGCTACCACCAGCAAGGGACTAAACAAAATATAGCCCAGAAAATTAATGGACGAAAATTACATCTTTGCTCTCGTCAGCATCACTCTGCCCTGAATTCCGCAATAAAAATAGTTTGGAGTTGGAGTAAAAAAAAAAGATCAACAAAAGAGATATATATAATAAGAAGGATGCCACCGGAGTTGAAGCAGATTACTAGACTTAACGATGGCAAAAATAAAGATTTCAAATCAACTAGCAAATGTCTAGTAACAGAACGCCTCATTATCCATGTATGTGGTGGATCTTGGCGAAAACACGGTGCTGCTATAAGAATCACCGCCCTGAAGGGTAACAGAATAATTTCCTATCGAAGAAAGGCACTGCCTGTATAAGAGATGGCCGCATCAAGGTTTCATCTGATGTGCTGCAATTATTTTGTGAACCGATTTCGCAAGAGGATAATCAAAGGCAAAAGAGGGCCATTGCGACTTCAAGGGTCGCTCGAGAGAGATACATTGATTTTTATTTGGTCACAAACGATTTCAATGGATGGCTTCGTTCGTGGAAAATGGACGTCCCAGAAGGCTACCCGTACAAAGGCGGACTTTTGCAATTCGCGAGAAAAACAAAACAAGGTTTACTAATTTAATCGAAAATGAGATAGCTAGCTTGGGAAATATCAAAACAGAATTCGGGCTTCTTGTTAAGTTTTTGTCGGAAACGGGATAATTAGTATTGTAACGATTGCGAAATATGTCCGGAAATTGAGTGTCACGATCTGTCAGCTCTGATGAGTAAGTTTGTTTATCTTTTGTTTAGCCAATCAGCTTACGTTTTTATCAAGGTGTGTTCATGAGATAAGAACCATTGATTCGAGTTTTCTAGTTAGTCAGAGACTTCGCTTAACCTTGTTCTGCACGCAATCTGAGAAATTAAAATTCTGGAAGAGAACAGCGACAGTGTGGGCTCCTCACTTATTCCCCACATTAGTGGCACCTCCGACGGGACCTTTCATCTACGAACAGGACTATGGAACCTAAACTCAAGGCTCTTGATGCCGAGCTTCAACTTTTAGCTCTAACACGCGGCAAGACTGACGCAGTTGTGAAGAAAGGAAGCAATGACAAATTAGCGCGCCATAGAGAAGCTTTAAGGAAAATTGTGGCGAACATCGAAGATCTAAAGCTGGACATTGAGAAAGGTAAGCTAGAAGCAGAAGAAAGTATCGAAAATGTGAAGGCATGGGGGGCAACAATCGAGCAAACAATTGATGAAGTAGACTTGCAAGTAGCGGATTTAACTCGTTGTCTGGAAGAAGTTGAAACTAAAGAGAAAAATCAAAAGCGTGAAGAGGAAGAAGCTATCCTTGCCAAAAAGCGGGAAGACGAACTGCAATTCGAAAAGCTGAAATTCGAACAGAAGTCTAAAATGCAATCATTAGATCAGCCTACCGTGAAGCCTTCCAGTAAAGGAAACGTGAAAATGCCAAAGCTAATTATCACTAAGTATGACGGCACTTATGAAAAATGGCTGTCCTTTTGGAATAAGTTTGAAGCCGAAATAGATGCAACGGATATTCCACCGGTTACAAAGTTTGCCCATCTAAAGGAATTATTGGAAAGTAATGTGTGTGAAGCAATTGATGGCTTGCCCTTCAACTGCGAAGGCTACGAACGTGCTAAGAACATCTTGAAATCTAATTACGGGAAAACAAGCGAGATCGTGCGAGCTTACATCGATAACATCAATGCGTTGCCGGTGATATCTGGAAGCCAGCCAAATGAAATCCACAAGTTTTGGCAAACTTTGAACTACAATGTTCAATCTCTAGAGACTCTAGGCAAACTTTCTGGTTGTTTATCTATGGTGCGTGGGGTTCTAGACAAGTTGCCTGGCATAAAGGCAGATCTCGTGAATGGGAAACCAGGATGGCAAGACTGGGGATTAACGGAGCTAATGCGATCGTTAGAAGAATGGAAAGCTATCCATCCAATGGAAGTAAATGAGTCAGTTCACGAGATCGCTCCGTCACCGCCCCCACCTTCACGTTCTCGGCCTCCACGACCGCCGCGTCCTCCTCGTACTCCTCGTGAAAATAGTTTCTACGCCCAAGATCGCGGATCTACCTCGCGACACGCGTGTGTTTACTGCGATCGCGTTAGTCACAGATCCTGGGAATGCGACAGCGTGACATCTCCAGCGGAGCGCAGACAAATTCTTCAAAGCAAACGCTTGTGTTTCAACTGCACTGGAACGCAGCATAATGCATCGCAATGCCGTAGCCGCACATCTTGTGTACATTGTAAACAAAGGCATCACTCGTCCATTTGCGATCGTTCGACAACAGCTGGACGCCAAACAACAACCAACGGTGGAGTGGCGTTGACTGCGACTCAAGAAGGAGAGAAAGTGTGCCATCCTGTCGTGCTCGTCAAATTGAATGGCGTGATCTGTAGAGCCCTTTTGGATACCGGGGCAACTGCCTCTTACGCCTCGGGATACATCTTGGATAGATTAAATCTTGTACCGTCACGCACTCTAACGCGCCAAATTCAAACTATTGTGGGCACCGTTACCAAGAGAACCGAAACTTACAACGTGCAAGTCAGTGACACAAAAGGAAACCATATCATCCCTCTTAGCGTTAACAGAATAGACCGGGCTGAACTTTTGTGCGTGGAAAACCCCAACTACAGGGAAATGATTGGAAAGTACCGTCATCTGAAAGGCGTGGACATGGAAGACACTGACACAAAGAGCCTACTTCCGGTTCACGTTATTCTGGGCGCGAGTGATTACGCGAAGATTAAAACGTCGACATCCCAGCGTACTGGAGCAGTTGGAGAGCCTGTAGCTGAGTTCACTCTCTTTGGGTGGACCATTATGTCTCCGGGAACAGAGCAAAACCTTGACAGCATGTTCTTAGCCCAGACGACTTCAACCAGTTATGAAGAGCTCTGCCGCATGGACGTCCTGGGGCTCGAAGATAAACCAAATGGAGATCAGAGCGTGGTGTATGAAGAGTTCATCGAACAGCTTAACCGCAGCCCAGAAGGCTGGTACGAGACCGGCCTTCCTTGGAAAGGCGATCACCCTCCGTTGCCCTCCAACAAGTCGGGAAGCTTCAAGCGACTCGGAAGTCTAGTCCAACGACTGAAGAAGACAGGAAAGCTTGACGACTATGATGCAATTATCCAAGAACAGCTACAGGAAGGGGTTATAGAAGAAGCAGAGATGCCAGCATCTGAACGAGAATTCTACATCCCCCACAAGGCTGTCCTAAGAGAGAGCGCCGAAACTACTAAGATGCGGATCGTGTACGATGCCTCAGCAAGAGCTTATGACTCAGCTCCCTCCCTAAACGACTGCCTAGAAGTTGGACCACCCCTACAGAACCAGCTCTGGAAAGTACTCTTAAGGGGAAGGTTTCATGCAGTAGCCCTCGCCGGCGATATTCGCAAGGCATTTCTTCAAGTACGTATCCGTGAGCAAGACCGAGATGCACTACGTTTCCATTGGCTAGACGGCAAGAATCCCTTGCGTATTCGTACCTACAGGTTCACCAGAGCACTCTTTGGCTTAGGACCCTCGCCTTTCCTGCTTGGCGGCGTAATCCACCGACACTTAAACACCTGTAGAGCTGATCACCCTGACACTGTTGCAGAAATAGAACGAGAACTTTATGTAGATGACCTCATTACTGGCGGAGGGACTATCCAAGAAACGGAACAAAAGAAAGCTACAACGACTGAGATATTCCGCCAGGCCACCTTTCATTTGCACAAGTGGCACTCAAACATCCCTAAATTAGAAATTTCAGAGGACGCCGAGAATGAAGATGACTTAAGCTACGCGAAACAGCAACTTGGAGTTAAGTCCAGAGAGTGTGGTCTGCTTGGTTTAAAATGGAATAAATCAACGGACGAAATTGCAGTCACGATTCCAGAAGAAGTTGCTCAACCTACGAAACGAGGGATTCTGGGAAAAGTAGCAAGAATCTACGACCCCCTTGGACTGATCGCGCCAATCACCTTGCAGGGACAGCTGCTTTACCGAAACGCCTGCGAAGAGAAATCCGCCTGGGATGCACCGCTAGCTGTGCCTCTAGAACAGCAGTGGCAGAAGTGGGAGCGTTCTTTACCACATGAAGTTTCCTGCCCAAGAGCGCTGACCAGCGTCCAAGAACCAATCGAGAAAATTGAACTCCACGCCTTCGGAGACGGGGCGGAAAGGGCGTCGCCGCCGCTGTGTACGCCGTCGCCAAACAACCAAGCACTTTAAATCAAGGACTTGTCGCGGCGAAAGCAAGGCTGGCGAAACAAGGCCTAACTATACCTCGCCGAGAACTGGTCTCTGGTCACATGGCTGTAAACCTCTTGAGCAACGTACAAGACGCGCTTCAGGGTTTCCCAGTATCTTCTCTACACTGTTGGCTCGACAGTAGCGTTGCCTTGCATTGGATATCAGGTGGAGGAGACTACAAGCAGTTTGTAGCAAACCGAGTACGAAAGATTAAAGAGCATGTTGAGGTTATCTGGCGACACGTTCCAACTGAAGATAATCCTGCAGACCTTGCCAGCCGTGGTGGATTGGTAACTAAAGAGAACCAACTATGGTGGAGGGGACCGGAGTGGCTTGGTGACCCAAGGAAATGGCCAGAAAACCTTGTCACCGCACCCAGTAAGGAATCCAATCAAGAGGTAAAAACCACAAAGGAACTGTTCGCCTTGGCCGTGAATTCTGACGATGAGCTGGACGAACTCCTTGCCAAGAACTCATACTGGAAAACCTTACGAGTGTGCGCCTGGATCATGCGGTTTGCCCAAAATGCTAGAACAAAGAGAGCTAGCAGGACAAAGGGTCCTCTCAGAACAGAAGAAATTGAAAAGCAAAACCTCTTCTGGATGTTGCGCGCCCAGAGCCAGGGGACTGAAAACATGGAAGAAGACCGACTGAGCCTCAACTTGCAGAGAAACAAAGATGGATTGCTGGAGTGCCGTGGAAGACTACCAAGTCCCTATCCGATCTACATACCAGACACTACGACCTTTGCTGAGAAACTGGTTCAACACGCCCACAAAGCCACACTCCATGGGGGAGTGGGGCTAACTATGGCTAAAATCAGAGAGGAGCATTGGATCCCGCGCCTTAGACGCCTTGCAAAGAAAGTCATCAGGCAGTGCTATGGGTGTAAGCGTTTTCAGGCAGTTGCTCTCGCAGCTCCACCCCCTGGTTTATTGCCACCTGAGAGAACAGAGGGATCAGGTCCTTTCGAAGTAGTGGGTGTTGACTTTGCCGGCCCTATTAAGTACCGCAAGTCTTCGCGAGCGGAAGGGAAAGCCTACTTGGTGCTTTATGCCTGCAGTTTATCGAGAGCCTTGTACCTAGAAATCTTATCAAATCTGGAGACCACTACCTTCATGGCAAGCCTAAAGCGATTCATCGCTAGACGAGGACGACCTTCGAAGATTTTCTCAGACAATGGAAGGACTTTCGTGGGAGCGGCCAAGCTGATAAAAGAAATCCAGAAAGACGAGCAAATGCAAGACTACCTAACATCGGAGAAGATCACTTGGAGATTTAACCTGAGCCGAGCACCCTGGTGGGGCGGCCAGTTCGAACGACTGGTGGGCCTTTTTAAACGCGCTTTCTACAAAGTGATTGGTGGGGGAATGCTAACCTGGTCAGAGCTGTCCGAAGTTGTGCTTGATATGGAAACTCACTTAAACCGCCGCCCCCTGTCGTATGTGGAAGATGACGTCCAGCTCCCTCTGCTGACCCCGGCCTCCTTTCTGTTCCAAAGATCTATACGTCTACCTGAGCGACAGCCGTGGAGAGAGGAAGATTATGATCTGCGAAAACGGCAAAGGTACCTCAGGACCTGCAAAGATGCCTTGTGGAAGCGCTGGACGCGTGAATACTTAGCCGCTTCGAGAGAACGACACACCCACATTGGCCAAGGTAAACCTAGACCACCGAACGTAGGAGATGTCGTCATTATCCGTTCGGAAGACAAAAATCGTGGGAAGTGGCCCCTTGGTGTCGTGGAAGAGCTGTTTGAAGGCCGAGATGGAAAAGTGCGAGCGGTAAAGTTACGCGCGGGAAAAACGTTCTTGGAGAGGCCAATCCAGCACATTTACCCCTAGAATTAGCCTGTGATAAAGTACCTCAAAGAGCTGCAGCGCCGCCACAGCTTAACGCTGGAGCACCAGTCTTCCGCCCAAGGAGAGATGCTGCAGTGGCTGCTACCTTACGCATTCATGATGCTATTGAAGACGGAGAACTTTAAATCTGAGAACAGGATCGAACTGTAGTACTACATATAAGCATTGAGTGATTCAAGTTACAAAAGAACTGTGACATTTTCCTTACTTGTTTCGTTGAAGAAAATTCTATAGTTAGTTGTGATAGAACTGATCTAGTTTCCTCTGATTACATGTGCTTCCTCGTGGAAAGCACATGGGGGGAGTGTGTCGGAAACGGGATAATTAGTATTGTAACGATTGCGAAATATGTCCGGAAATTGAGTGTCACGATCTGTCAGCTCTGATGAGTAAGTTTGTTTATCTTTTGTTTAGCCAATCAGCTTACGTTTTTATCAAGGTGTGTTCATGAGATAAGAACCATTGATTCGAGTTTTCTAGTCAGTCAGAGACTTCGCTTAACCTTGTTCTGCACGCAATCTGAGAAATTAAAATTCTGGAAGAGAACAGCGACAGTGTGGGCTCCTCACTTATTCCCCACATTTTCAATCATCAGAGACCCGAGACAATACTTGGACCATTATTTCTACAGGCTGACAGCAAACATTTCTGCGAACGCTGTTTGCACAGCTAGATGAAGTATCTCCTCAACAGGCAAAAACCCAAATGTGAGGGGCAGCTGAAAAGGCTAACAAGAACAGAGCTGCCAAAGCACGGAGAAAAGAAGCTGGCTTTCAAAAACCTTCACAAGCAGATGAAAGCGCCGTTCGTGACATACGCCGACGTGAAGTATTTGCTGAGGAAGATCCAAGGCTGTGAACTGCCAAAAGACGAAAGTTTCACGGTAAAAACAGAAATGCATTAGCCATGCGGGTTCATACAAGTCCAATACACCCAAACTAAGTCAATTTGTCTGAGGCACTTTACGATTCAACTCGATTCGCACGGAGTCAAATTTGGGTAGGCAATTTTGGGGGGTTAAATTTATTGCGATTCGCAAAATGCAGGTACCGGTGGTGTGAAATTGGTTGCGATTGGAGTCGCTTCACACTATTCGTCGCGAATCGTCTGTTGCATAGTCGAATCGTAACACCGGAAATCTATTCGCTTTAGGCAACAACATGGTTCGCACTACCGGAAGTCAATATCTTTGTAATAATTAATGATACATGAACGTTCCTCCTTCTTAAAACGTGGCAACAAATTTCAGTCGATTCGTGTGAGGTACTTTACGACTCGACTCGATTCGCATGGAGTCGAATTAGGGTAGGCAATTTGGGAAGTTGAATTTGTTGCGATTTGAGTCGATTCGTAAGATGCAAACGTTTGACTTATTAATCGTAAAAGGTGATACTGTACGATTATTAATCGTAAAATGCGTCTCCTACGATTAATAATCTTGCATGTTACGATTAATAATCTTAAACTCCACGATTAATAATCGTACCTTACAACAAATGCAGTTATTAATCGTAGATGCCAATCTTCTGTCTACACCAAATTTCACTCGACCGACAGCCATTACGAAAAAAACTTCGCATTCAAGAACTACATCATACAGAGCTTGCTCTGAAATAAATGTGATTCAGCCGAAGTGTTGACGTGACAAGCTTAAAGTAAAGGTATCCTCTTATGAACCGAGTGTGTTTACCGACGATATTTTCAACGTTTTGTACTCGCCGGCGAAAAGCAATGCGAGCACGAATGCCGTGGCCATGAAACAAACAGCACCGCATTCAGTGCGATTAACCCATGACCTAAAAGCGGCTGATTCAATGTCTAAAATGTACCCAAAGTAAAATACAACAGGAAAATAAGGCAACATCTAAGTGTGCTTACGAAATATATTTTATCTGTCTTTGGACTCTTCGGCAAAAAGCAACGTGAGCGGGAAAATATATCGTGGCCCGAGCTCGAACAAATAACAACACTGATGCGAAATACAACTGAGTTGAAAGCGGCTGATTAAGGTTCATAATTTACCCAAAGTAAAAGAAACCAGGTAAGTGAATAAACAACTGAGACTGCTTACGAACGATATTATCTCCGGCCTTGCTGGACTCTTAGACAAAAAGCAACTGACTCGACTCAGCCGTGCTTGAACATACAACAGTACCGCGCAATGCGAAATAAAAAAATTGTCCCAATGAATGATTATTACTCTATTAGTGTGTCAGAAATTCTAGCTTACTGTAAACACTACGATTACTAAATAACCCAAACAGCTTTCAGAATAATTCCAGAATATTGTTAAAATAAATCCGGAATCCAGATTAACATTCGTACGATGTGCTATATGATACGTTGATTATACGTACTATTCGTGTCTTTTTAGATTATTAATCGTATAACACGGTGTTTTCAGTTTATTAAATTGGAAACCGCGTCTCTTAGGAATAATAATCATGACATTGTACAAATAATATCCGTATGTGGCTATATTTTCAGGAAATTAATCGTACGTGTAGCAAAGTTTACCGACTCGGAATTTATGATGTTCAGGTGTACACCGATGAACACAGACATCGAAAACTTCAGCCGGAAAAGTTTGCCTGCCCCTGCAAAATTTTGACCGAGATCTCGCCGAGAATCTCGGCGAGTTTTTGGGCAGCGAGATTGCCGAGATCTTTCCGAGATCTCGGCGAGATCTCGGCGAGATCTCAAAATCTCGGCGGCCAAAAACTCGCCGAGATTCTCGCTGAGATTCTCGCCGAGATCTCGGCGAGATCTCAAAATCTCGTCGAGATTCTCGCCGAGATCTTGGCGAGATCTCAAAATCTCGGCGGCCAAAAACTCGCCGAGAATCTCGCCGAGATCTCAAAATCTCGTCGAGATTCTCGCCGAGATCTTGGCGAGATCTTGGCGAGATGTCAGGATCTCAGCGGCCAAAAACTCGCCGAGATTCTCGCCGAGATCTCAAAATCTCGGCGGTCAAAAACTCGCCGAGATCTCAAAATCTCGGCGGCCAAAAAGTCACCGAGAATCTCGGCAAGATTTCAAGTGAGATCTCGGCGAGATCTCAAAGTCTCGGCGGTCAAAAACTTGCTGAGAATCTCGGCGAGACTCGCCGAGATATCAAAATCTTGGAGGCCAAAACATCTCACCGAGAAAACTGGAAGATATTTTAAAATGTCAACACTCAGATCCAGGTAAGCTAATCATAATTCGTTGAGTGAAGTAGTTTCTAGCAGACAAAACAAACACACTGAAATACGACTCCTGACTACATGTCAAAAACAAGCAGATTTATTGACAGATAAGAGGGTCCGTCACGTACAGTTCAGAAAAACTTAACAGTTTCAGACACGTCCACCTTCAGTTGACATTTAGCTACCTTAATGAGAGGAAAATCGTTTTTGCTGAAACTAAAAATAGAGGAGAACTAACCTTTATCCTCGGGTCGACTCACGTCCTTTACCTCGTGCATGCAAACAAGAATAATTAACCTCAGATGTACTACATCTGTCAGCCGCAAAGAAGCGAAGAAAATTCGTTTGGCTTGACTACAACCTCATCTCAAAGCGAATGTCATGAAAAGGTTCATCTTCATCAACTGCTCAAGTTTTGCACTTTGCTAAAAACTGCTAAGATTGTTCCGTGTACACAGACTTCAGTCGTTGCAGGTCTTGAAAAAAACAGTTGTACAAGATGTTTACGAATCCTCTTGAGATTGCTCACATTCGCGATGAAAACGTAAGAAATTAGTTAAACCGTATTTCCTTTTCTTGAACAAAGCAGCTCATTTCATCGTAATGAAGTCCTTTGCACTTTCAAAAACATCTAACAAACAAATTTCCCACGGCAAGAACTAAAGCCAACTCTCCTGTCGAAGGATTGCGAATACTTTACCCCACGTGACTTAAGACATCCAATCACAGTGCCTAATTAACGATCTTGGCGGGAAGTCTTCCCGCGTCTAGTCTGTCTGCCGCCGGCGCTGCTCGAGGAAAAGTGAAAAAAAGACAAAAACAAAATCTACCTCTACAAAGCCAAATTTGAAAGCATTTTTGTGCCTAGTGCTCGTAGAGCTCAAGGCACCATGTTATTGTGCATACGTGTGCGTCCGTAACACTTGCCGTTCGTGTAATATGTCATGAAGTGTCCTCCCATTCACTTTTTTGCTTAGTACACGTAGAGGCCTAGTGCTCATAGAGTTCAAAGCACCATGTTATCGTGTATACGTTTGTGTCCGTAACTCGGGTTTTTGTGCCTAGTACTCATAGAGCTCGTGGCACCATGTTATCGTGCACACGTGTGTCCGTAACTCGGGTTTTTCTCGTATTCTTTCGCCAACAACTCAAGACCATTGTCGAGTAATGTTCGTTTGATTTTCGTCTCCCGAGAAGACCTGACGTAGATGGCAACTTTTTGCTACGATCGCTCCATGTGCTCACGTTGCGCGTTTGTTCAACAACGTTGGTAAGTTTCCTATGTTTAAGGTTTAACTCAACTGCATCGGGGCATTTTCGCGGGAAAAAATTCCAACCACAGTGCTGGTCAAAATTCCTTTTTTTAACCAGAAACTCATTTCGGCAAATATGTAAATTTATATTCGTTTGAAAGGTCGTTGAAATGACCTTTTTGACTACAATAGTTTTTGCTTCTCAGTAAACAAAATATTCTGATAGGCTGACTTCGCAGCGATATATAACTTCTCCGTTAGTTAGCTTCAAACATTGGCAAAAGTAAAATCTATTCTTTAACATTCCAGCTTCATCGTGTTAAAATTTCAGCGAAATCGAACAAAAACCGGCACTAATTAGAATTTTTTGTTACCCATCTGTCGACACTTGCGAGGAACCGAAAAACTTTGAATATTACACAACCCGACGCTTTGGTCAACAAAATCCAGAGTTATCACCTAGAAGCTGAAAGTTGAATGGGAACATCTTTTTCGAACTATTCTTAAGTGATTTAGACGAAAAAATGATCTCGACGGGCTACGAAAGACTCGAAAATGAAAACAGAAACAAGCTTATCTGACAAGCCGATAATTATTCAAAATTCCACCAAATAAACATTCCTCTACGATGAGAAAGACATGATTATAAATTGTTACAGTTGATACTTATTTTACAATAAAGTTTCTTGTTGTTGTTGTATCATGTCGTCATTGCAGATGATACTAGTTTTCATATCACTAGGCACATGTAGTCAAAGACTGCCTATTTTTTTTTTATTTTGTCCCGAAAAAAAAAAAAAGATCGTAGGAAGTAAAATATCTTAATATCAAGAGAAAGTATAGCTGAATATAGATTGTTAACAACAAGATATTTTGATAACAGGCTCAGCTCGATCGCGGCTCGCGCAATCTTGTAGTCTTACGCGACATATTTCCAGAGCACACGTTTTTTGTTGTGCCCATTGCCGACTATCAAGGTACGATTGTCTTATTCAAATAGTGAGTGACATGCATCTAGTGACTTAGAGAAAACTTGAACGATATTATAAAACATTCGTGTCACGCGAGCGAGTTGCCTCTTTCCTGAATTTTGTGCCTGTCGACCCTTTGACGAAGTGTTTAGCACTGCTGTTCTAATTGTGGACACTGAAATAAGCTAACAACACTGTAAATTAAACTGAAACTCGCTAAGAATCCCAACTGTCAGGAGGCTGACCAGTTGGCTACTAACAAAGTGTGGAGGAGTTGTAGATCCATCTACTGATCTAGAAGCAGGGAGAAGGATTTGAACTTGGGACCTCCGGATTACAAATCCAGCGCCCTAACCTCTAGGCTAAGCCACCTCCATTGTCACTATTACATTATCGTTGATTTCTTTATGAAATAAGTTAAATGTAGTTTTGAAACTCTAATAAAGGCATGTAAACACGATCCTTCTACACTTCACGTAATTTCAAGGTCGGCGGTCACAAAATTCAGGAAAGAGGCAACTCGCTCCATTGTCGGTCGCGTGACACCAATGTTTTATTATATCGTTCAGGTTTTCTCTGAGTCAATAGATAGTCAGCTAGATTCATGTCACTCACTATTTGGATAAGACAATCGTGCCCTGATAGTCGGCAATGGGCACAAAAAATAATGTGGTTTCACGTAAGACTACGAGATCGCGTGAGTCCAAACGGCGTTGGTAACGCTACCTGACAAATAGGGTCATCTGACATATAGGGTCGCTATATCAAAATACCAAAAGTTTATAATTACCTCTGCATGGTTATTATCAGTGTTGCATTAATAAAAAAGGGTTATTATGACAGCGTTTCAGTTCGACCTACTATTAAAGGAAGGAAAAGACTAAATTGCCGTAGGTGGTTCGCTCAGGTTCCAAGAACCGGTTCTTTGGCGAAATTCTAAAAGTTTCAACATGAGTAATTCGGAGTATTTTCCTGGATTTCTTAGTTCTTAGAAGATTGATTAATGACTGAAGTCTCCTTCGTTTATTGCGGTTTGAGTTCAGTAAACTTTAATTTTAAAGTGGCGTTCTGTCTCTGAAATTGTCACAGAATTCAGTGTTACGAACAACTTTCGCCGGTCGCGGATCTCTGCTGTTATGTTTTTGCAGTTTCATGAATGCTTCATGTTTCTACAATTCTCAGCCGTTATTAGAGTTGTCAGACAACTTCTCTGCCCAGTATATGGCTACATTGTATCTATTCACGGGAAGAATACAATAGATCGTTTTCAATGTCAGGCATTAAAAAATGAAATAAAACATCATTCAGTGAATAAAGTAAAGAAATTGTGATGTGAAATGAAATAAATAAAGGAGATCATTACTTTCCCTCGGGTCAGGTCTTTGCGTTTTCCCAAACTTTAGATATTCGCTAAAAGTTTCGCAGAAATGTGTAGAGCCCTTTATGAAAACGCCTTCTTACTGTACCTTCGGTAAACTAAATAGTGTAAACAATAACATCTGGAGCTTACTTTGGCTACCTTGGCGACTGATCGCATGATTAGATGTACTGAACAAACGAGCCTTTACATTAGCAGTTTTCCTAATTCTATAGCTTTTAAAATGACTAAAAGTTTTAGGAGAGGTTTATATTTTTCGACAAACACGATCGTATCTCTCTCTCACGCACAGCCATAAAAATGTGCTGTTGAATTGTAAACGGATATTACTTAACCACCTACGATCTTATGCCTGATGAAGTCAAAAACTTTGTTGGCCGGATCTTTTCGTCTCACGTACACGTACATGTATTTTCATGTAGAGAGGTAAGATTGAAGATATTAATGATCCACTTTTACGGCAAAGAGCATATATTTAAAGGTTAATTTGTGTTTTTATCTTTATAATTTCGATAATTGTTTTTATTTAGGAAAGAGACAGTCGACTTTAGAGAGGCCGATTACATCAATATACTTCACGCGCCGTACATATAGGGTCGCCTTACAAATAGGGGCATCTGACCAATAGGGGCGTCTGACAAATAAGGGCGTCTGACATATAGGGTCGTCTTACAAATAGGGCCTTCTGACAAATAGGGGCATCTGACAAATAGGGGCGTCTGACAAATAGGGGCATCTGACAAATAGGGGCGTCTGACAAATAAGGGCGTCTGACATATAGGGTCGTCTTACAAAGAGGGCCTTCTGACAAATAGGGGCATCTGACAAATAGGGGCATCTGACATATATGGTCGTCTTACAAATAGGGCCTTCGGACAAAAAGGGGCTTCTGACAAATAGGGGTGTCTGACAAATAGGGGCGTCTGACATATAGGGTCTTCTTACAAATAGGGGCATCTGACAAATAGGGGCGTCCGACATATAGGGTCGTCTTACAAATAGGGCCTTCTGACAAATAGGGGCGTCTCACAAACAGGGGCGTCAGACAAATAGGGGCGTGTGAAATATAGGGGCGTCTGACTAATAGGGGCATCTGACATATAGGGATATCTGACAAATAGGGGCATCTGACATATAGGGGTGTCTGACAAATACGGGCGTCTGACATATAGCGGCGTCTGACAAACAGGGGCGTCTGACTAATAGGGCTGTCTGAAAAATGGGGGCATCTGACTAATAGGGGTGTCTGACTAATAGGGGCGTCTGACAAATGGGGGCGTCCAACAAATAGGGGCGTCTTGTTTGACTTTTATGGGCTTTTGACCTTCAGGGGCATCTAGGGCTTCCTACAAGTTGCTTGAGTTTTCCCAAAAAGTTGCTTAAAAGTTCAACCAAACAAGGCAAAAGTTGCTTTTTCTAACGAAAGTTGCTTAAAAAATTGAAAAGTTGCTAAAAAAAGTAAATCTTTTTTTTTGTTTCTCTCTTCTTTTATGTGGTCTGATGCACAAATGTGCAATCTGTACAACAAAAGTAACATTTCTAAGCGTTTTTGTGCAATTTTGCGTCTTAACCAGCGTTGCTAAATAACTTTGTTCACAATACGCTTTCGCAGGAGTACTCAGTCGTATCCCTGCTTCTGCAGCCACCCTCAAAGGATCTGAATCTTCCTCTGCCATTTTGTATTTTCTTTACAATCCTGCTGACCTAGAAGCACTACTGCATCCATCTTTCGCCCATGATCTGCCCCGCGGGTGAGGAACAGCTCCTTTTTCACAGAAAATTCGCAAATTGTCTACTGAAGCATTGTGAAATACGGAAGCATGGCCAATTAGCTGCTCCGATATCTAGAAAACTAGAAGTTGTTCAGAAATCTTAAACTTTTTCTCACAAAGAAAAAGACTCCGTAACAGTGTAATATGTAAATGGCTCCCGTTTTATGGGTAAGCGCTAGCTAAGTATAATAAGTAGAGAGCGAATGATTGAAATCATAGACTTTTTTCACACAAAGAAAAAAAAAACGGTACCCTTGGTTAATATGTAAACGGGTCCCGTTTAGTGGGTAAGTATTAGCTATATATAATGAGTAGAGGGCGAATGATTGAAATCAGAGACTTTTTCTCACAAAAAAAAAAACTCCGTAACAGTGTTTAATATGTAGATAGGTCCCGTTTAGTGGGTAAGTACTAGCTATATATAATGAGTAGGGGGCGAATTATTGAAATCAGAGACTTTTTCTCACAACGAAAAAAACTCCGTAACAGTGTTTAATATGTAAATAGGTCCCGTTTTGTGGCTAAGCTCAAGCTAAGTATTATAAGGAGAGGGCGAATGATTGAAATCATATACTTTTTCGCACAAAGAAAAAAAGGCCGTAACCTTGTTTATTATGTAAGCTGTTCCCGTTTCTTGGGCAAGCGCTAGTTAAGAATTATAAGAAGAGGGCAAATGATTAAAATCATAGACTTTCTCACACAAGGTAAAAATGCGTAACCTGTTTAATATGTAAATGGCTCCTGTTTTGTGGGTAAGCTCTAGCTAAGTATGATAAATAGAGAGCGAATAGTTGAAATCATATACTTTTTCTCACAAAGAAAAAAACTCCGCAACAGTGTTTAATATGTAAATGGGTCCTGTTTTGTGGGTAAGCGCTAGCTAAGTGTGACAAGTAGAGAGCGAAAGGTTGAAATCATATACTTTTTCTCACAAAGAAAAAAACTCCGCAACAGTCTTTAATATGTAAATGGGTCCCGTTTTGTGGGTAAGCGCTAGCTACATATGATAAGTAGAGAGCAAATGGTTGAAATCATATACTTTTTCTCACAAAGAAAAAAACTCCGCAACAGTGTTTAATATGTAAATGGGTCCCGTTTTGTTGGTAAGTTCTAGCTAACTATGATAAGTAGAGAGCGAGTGATTGAAATCATATACTTTTTCTCACAAAGAAAAAAACTCCGCAACAGTGTTCAATATGTAAATGGTCCGGTTTAGTGGGTAAGCTCTAGCTAAGTATGATAAGTAGAGAGCGAATGGTTGAAATCATATACTTTTTCTCACAAAGAAAAAAACTCCGCAACAGTGTTTAATATGTAAATAAGTCCCGTTTTGTGGGTAACCTCTAGCTAAGTATAATCAGTAGAGGGCGAATGATTGAAATCATACACTTTTTCACATAAAGAAAAAAAACACCGTAACAGTGTTTAAAATGTAAATGGGTCCGGTTTTGTGGGTTAGCTCTAGCTAAGTATAATAAGTAGAGAGCGAACGATTGAAATCATGCACTTTTTCACTTCAAGAAAAAAAACTCCGTAACAGTGTTTAAAATGTAAATGGGTCCGGTTTTGTGGGTTAGCTCTAGCTAAGTATAATAAGTAGAGAGCGAATGATTGAAATCATGCACTTTTTCACTTCAAGAAAAAAAACTCCGTAACAGTGTTTAATATGTAAATGGGTCCCGCTTTGTACGCAAGCGCTAGCTAAGTATAATAAGTAGAGGGCGAGTGATTGAAATCATAGACTTTTTCACTCAAACAGAGAAAATCCGTAACAGTGTTTAATATCGTTAAATGAGATTCGTTTTCTGGGTAAACGCTAGCTTAGTATAATAAGTAGAGGGCGAACTATTGAAATCTTAGACTTTTTCAGTCACACAAAGTAGAAATGCGTAAACCTTGTTTAATATGTAAACGAGTCTCGTTTTCTTGATAAGTGTCAGCTAAGTATAATCAGTAGAGGGCAAATGTTTAAAATCATAGAATTTTTATACACAAAGAAAAAAAATCCATAAACTGTGTTTAATATGTAAATGCGTCCCGTTTCGTGGGTAAGTGCTAGCTAAGTATAAAAAGTAGAGGGCGAATGATTGAAATCATAGACTTTTTCATTCACACAAATTAGAAATGCGTAACCTTGTTTAATATGTAAAAGAGTCTCGTTTTCTTGGTAAGCGCCAGCTAAGTATAATCAGTAGAGGGCGAATGTTTAAAATCATGTTTAAAATCCGTAACAGTGTTCACTATGAAAAAGGGTACTGTTTTGTGGGTAAGCGCTCGCTAAGTATGATAAGAAGAGGGTGAATGATTGAAACCCTACACTGTTTCACACAAAGTAAAACTTGGTAACCTTGTTTAATATGTAAATGGGTCCCGTTTTGTGGGTAAGGGCTAGCTAAATATAATAATTACAGGGTAAATGATTGAAATTTAGACTTTTTCGCACAATGTAAAAAAATCCATAACTGCGTTTAATATGTAAATGGGTCCTGTTTTGTGGGTAAGCGCTAGCTAAGTATTTTTGTCAGACGCCCCTATTTGTCAGATACCGCTATTTGTAAAAACGCCCCTATTTGCCAGAAGCCCGTATTTGTAAGATGCCCCTATTTGTCAGACGGCAATATTGTCAGATGCCCCTATTTGTCAGATGTCCGTATTTGTCAGAAGCTCCTATTTGTCAAACGCCCCTATTTGTTAGAAGCCAGTATTTGTCAGACGCCCCTATTTGTGAGAAGCCCGTATTTTTCACACGCTTCTATTTGTAAAACGCTCCTATTTTTTAGACGCCCCTATTTGTCAGACGGCCCTAATTGTCAGAAGCCCCTATTTGTCAGATGCCCCTATTTGTCAGATGCCCCTATTTGTCAGATGCCCCTATTTGTCAGATGCCTCTGTTTGTCAAACGCCCCTAATTGTCAGATGCCCCTATTTGTCAGACGGCCCTAATTGTCAGAAGCCCCTATTTGTCAGATGCCCCTATTTGTCAGATGCCCCTATTTGTTAGATGCCCCTATTTGTCAGATCCCCCTATTGCCGTAAAAGTAGATGATTAATACCTTCAGTATTATCGTGGGACGAAAAGAGCCACCAAAGCTTTTACTTCATCAGCCATAGGATCGTAGGTGGTTAAGTTCTGTTTACAATTCAACAGAACATTTTAATGGCGGTGCGTGACACAGATATACGATCCTGTTTGTCGAAAAATATAAACCTCTCGCAAATTTTTTTTGTTGTTTTGAAAGCTATAGAATTAGGAAAAACTGCTTATGTAACTGCTCGTTTGTTCAGTACATCCAATCAGTCGCCTAGGTAGCCAAAGTAAGCTCCAGATGTTATTGTTTACACCATTTACCGGCCGTCATGCTACATTAGTTTACCGAAGGTACATTAAGGCTACGTTTTCATAAAGGGCTCTACACATTTCTGCGAAACTTTTAGCGAATATCTAAAGTTTGGGAAAACGCAAAGACCTGACCCGAGGGAAAGTAATGATCTCCTTTATTTATTTCATTTCACATCACAATTTCTTTACTCTATTCCCCGGGGGGGTACTCCCTTATATGGACTATATAGGTATGTGCGGCCCCAAAGGGTATGGTTTTTCAGCCGTTTTAGTCATAAATAGGGTATCAATTTTGGCCGATTTTGGCCATTTTGGTCATAAATAGGGTATGGTTTTTGTACTCTAGCCTCAATATGGGTATGTTTTTAAGAAACCAAAAGAAAATTAACAAAAGCCCTTCACAAATTATGTTTACGGTAATTTAACTTTGATCTGAGCTAGGGATCCAATTATAACGCACGTCTGAAACAGGATTTTGATGTAAGGTTCAGGTCATAAATAGGGTTTCGAATTTTTGGTCAGGTCAAAAATAGGGTAGGGAATATCGCAGATTTTGCTCATAAATTGGGTAGGGGTTTTGGGAAGCGGGCCGCACACCCCCACCCAATTTTTCTGGGAGTACCCCTCCCCCCCCCCCCCCCCCTCTCCCGGGCTTTATTCACTGAATGATGTTTTATTTCTTTTTTTAATGCGTGACATTGAAACGATCTATTGTATTCTTCCCGTGAATAGATACAATGTAGCCTTTTTCGCAGCCGTAGTGGGTAGAGGAGTTTTCTGACAACTCTCAATGACGGCTGCGAATTGTAAAAAAAATAAAGCATTCATGAATTTGCAAAAAACATAACAGCAGAGATCCGCGCGTGGCGAAAGTTGTTCGTAACAATTATGTGACAATTTGAGAGGCAGAACGCTTCTTTCAAATTACAGTCTACGGAACTTGAGCCGCAATAAACGAAGGAGACTTCAGGGATATTAATCAATCTCCTAAGAACTGAGAAATCCAGTTACTCATGTTGAAACTTTTAGAATTTTCGCCCGAAAAAAACGCCTTCATTGCAGTGGAATCTAGTTTTCTGGAGACATCGATCCATTCTTCGAACCAGAGCGAACAACGTACGGCAGTCTAGTATTTTCCTTGCCCTAATTGTAGGTAGAGTTGAAACGCTGTAATATCAACCCTTTTTTATTGTGCCTAGTGCTCGTAGAGCTCAAGGCACCATGTTATCGTGCATACGTGTGCGTCCGTAACACTTGCCGTTCGTGTAATATGTCATGAAGTGTCCTCCCCTTCACTTTTTGTGCCTAGTACACGTAGAGGCCTAGTGTTCATAGAGCTCAAAGCACCATGTTATCGTGTATACGTTTGTGTCCGTAACTCGGGTTTTTGTGCCTAGTGCTCGTAGAGCTCAAGGCACCATGTTATCGTGCACACGTGTGTGTCCGTAACTCGGGTTTTTCTCGTATTCTTTCGCCAACAACTCGAGACCACTGTCGAGCAATGTTCGTTTCATTTTCGTATCCCGAGAAGACATGACGTAGATGGCAACTTTTTGCTACGATCGCTCCATGTGCTCACGTTGCGCGTTTGTTCAACACGTTGGTAAGTTTCCTATGTTTATTAAGGTTTAACTCAACTGCAACGGAGCATTTTCGCGGGAAAAAGTTCCAACCACAGCGCTGGTCAAAAAACCTTTTTTTTAACCACAAACTCATTTCGGCAAATATTTAAATTTATATTCGTTTGAAAGGTCGTTGAAATGACCTTTTTCGACTACAATAGTTTTTGCTTCTGAGTAAACAAAAATATCCGATTGCACCATCACGCCAAACGCACGCTATGCGAAGAATGTATTCTGATACGCTGACTTCGCAGCGATATATAACTTCTCCGTTAATTAGCTCCAAACATCGGCAAAAGTAAAATCTATTCTTTAATATTCCAGCTTCATCGTGTTAAAATTTCAGCGAAATCGAACAAAAACCAGCACTAATTAGAATTTTTGTTACCATCTGTCAACACTTGCGAGATAGGCTTTTGTACATTATGCTAGCATTTTTTCGAGCATTTTAGTGGGGCAAAAGCATTGAGCATTATTCGAGCATTTTAGTGACATTTTCCCTGAAAGTTAATATTTTTTCCACAGAATATAGAAATAAACATTATTTTTTTACGAGAAAATGAAGACTTAACTTGGCCTCTTCACCCAAGTGTCACCAAAAGGGGACAAAGCATTAACAGAACAACAGATCAATTAGAGAATTATCTTCTGGTGTATTAAAAATTTTACATGCGTTGTTGTTTATAACTTGTTATACTAAGTATGCGTTGTTGTTAAGCACTCTGATTATGAAAATTTAAAAACTCCTATGTATGAGCATTAACCAAGCATTCTAGTGACATTTTTGGAGGAAACCGAGCATTTTAGTGGAAATAATGGAGCATTAAGATGGAGCATTTTAGTGGGAAAATAAAAGCATATTGTCTGAAAAGCCTATTGCGAGCAACCGAAAAACTTTGAATATTACACAACCCGACGTTTTGGTCAACAAAATCCAGAATTATCATCTAGAAGCTGAAAGTTGAATGGGAACATCTTTTTCGAACTATTCTTAAGTGATTTAGACGAAAAAATTGTAACGTTAAATATCTTTAATTGTACTGCTCGAAGGCATCTTGATAACAACCGAGATGGGATGAAACTGGCACACGAATAAATTACAAAACGACTTAAATATGCACAATCGGGTACATACCACGAGCACTAGGCACAAAAACCCGAGTTACGGACACAAACGTATACACGATAACATGGTGCTTTGAGCCCTATGAGCACAAGGCCTATACGTGTACTAGGCACAAAAAGTGAAGGGGGACACTTCATGACATATCAACGAGCACTAGGCACAAAAACCCGAGTTACGGACACAAACGTATACACGATAACATGGTGCTTTGAGCTTCTAGATGATAATTCTGGATTTTGTTGACCAAAACGTCGGGTTGTGTAATATTCAAAGTTTTTTCGGTTGCTCGCAATAGGCTTTTCAGACAATATGCTTTTATTTTCCCACTAAAATGCTCCATCTTAATGCTCCATTATTTCCACTAAAATGCTCGGTTTCCTCCAAAAATGTCACTAGAATGCTTGGTTAATGCTCATACATAGGAGTTTTTAAATTTTCATAATCAGAGTGCTTAACAACAACGCATACTTAGTATAACAAGTTATAAACAACAACGCATGTAAAATTTTTAATACACCAGAAGATAATTCTCTAATTGATCTGTTGTTCTGTTAATGCTTTGTCCCCTTTTGGTGACACTTGGGTGAAGAGGCCAAGTTAAGTCTTCATTTTCTCGTAAAAAAATAATGTTTATTTCTATATTCTGTGGAAAAAAATATTAACTTTCAGGGAAAATGTCACTAAAATGCTCGAATAATGCTCAATGCTTTTGCCCCACTAAAATGCTCGAAAAAATGCTAGCATAATGTACAAAAGCCTATCTCGCAAGTGTTGACAGATGGTAACAAAAATTCTAATTAGTGCTGGTTTTTGTTCGATTTCGCTGAAATTTTAACACGATGAAGCTGGAATATTAAAGAATACATTTTACTTTTGCCGATGTTTGGAGCTAATTAACGGAGAAGTTATATATCGCTGCGAAGTCAGCGTATCAGAATACATTCTTCGCATAGCGTGCGTTTGGCGTGATGGTGCAATCGGATATTTTTGTTTACTCAGAAGCAAAAACTATTGTAGTCGAAAAAGGTCATTTCAACGACCTTTCAAACGAATATAAATTTAAATATTTGCCGAAATGAGTTTGTGGTTAAAAAAAAAGGTTTTTTGACCAGCGCTGTGGTTGGAACTTTTTTCCCGCGAAAATGCTCCGTTGCAGTTGAGTTAAACCTTAATAAAAAATAGGAAACTTACCAACGTGTTGAACAAACGCGCAACGTGAGCACATGGAGCGATCGTAACAAAAAGTTGCCATCTACGTCATGTCTTCTCGGGATACGAAAATGAAACGAACATTGCTCGACAGTGGTCTCGAGTTGTTGGCGAAAGAATACGAGAAAAACCCGAGTTACGGACATACACGTGTGCACGATAACATGGTGCCTTGAGCTCTATGAGCACTAGGCACAAAACCCGAGTTACGGACACAAACGTTTACACGATAACAGGGTGCTTTGAGCTCTATGAACACTAGGCCTCTACGTGTACTAGGCACAAAAAGTGAAGGGGAGGACACTTCATGACATATTACACGAACGGCAAGTGTTACGGACGCACACGTATGCACGATAACATGGTGCCTTGAGCTCTACGAGCACTAGGCACAATAAAAAAGGGTTGATATTACAGCGTTTCAACTCTACCTACAATTAGGGCAAGGAAAATACTAGACTGCCGTACGTTGTTCGCTCTGGTTCGAAGAATGGATCGATGTCTCCAGAAAACTAGATTCCACTGCAATGAAGGCGTTTTTTTCGGGCGAAAATTCTAAAAGTTTCAACATGAGTAACTGGATTTCTCAGTTCTTAGGAGATTGATTAATATCCCTGAAGTCTCCTTCGTTTATTGCGGCTCAAGTTCCGTAGACTGTAATTTGAAAGAAGCGTTCTGCCTCTCAAATTGTCACATAATTGTTACGAACAACTTTCGCCACGCGCGGATCTCTGCTGTTATGTTTTTTGCAAATTCATGAATGCTTTATTTTTTTTACAATTCGCAGCCGTCATTGAGAGTTGTCAGAAAACTCCTCTACCCACTACGGCTGCGAAAAAGGCTACATTGTATCTATTCACGGGAAGAATACAATAGATCGTTTTCAATGTCACGCATTAAAAAAAGAAATAAAACATCATTCAGTGAATAAAGCCCGGGAGAGGGGGGGGGGGGGGGGGAGGGGTACTCCCAGAAAAATTGGGTGGGGGTGTGCGGCCCGCTTCCCAAAACCCCTACCCAATTTATGAGCAAAATCTGCGATATTCCCTACCCTATTTTTTGACCTGACCAAAAATTCGAAACCCTATTTATGACCTGAACCTTACATCAAAATCCTGTTTCAGACGTGCGTTATAATTGGATCCCTAGCTCAGATCAAAGTTAAATTACCGTAAACATAATTTGTGAAGGGCTTTTGTTAATTTTCTTTTGGTTTCTTAAAAACATACCCATATTGAGGCTAGAGTACAAAAACCATACCCTATTTATGACCAAAATGGCCAAAATCGGCCAAAATTGATACCCTATTTATGACTAAAACGGCTGAAAAAACCATACCCTTTGGGGCCGCACATACCTATATAGTCCATATAAGGGAGTACCCCCCCGGGGAATAGAGTAAAGAAATTGTGATGTGAAATGAAATAAATAAAGGAGATCATTACTTTCCCTCGGGTCAGGTCTTTGCGTTTTCCCAAACTTTAGATATTCGCTAAAAGTTTCGCAGAAATGTGTAGAGCCCTTTATGAAAACGTAGCCTTAATGTACCTTCGGTAAACTAATGTAGCATGACGGCCGGTAAATGGTGTAAACAATAACATCTGGAGCTTACTTTGGCTACCTAGGCGACTGATTGGATGTACTGAACAAACGAGCAGTTTACATAAGCAGTTTTCCTAATTCTATAGCTTTCAAAACAACAAAAAAAATTTGCGAGAGGTTTATATTTTTCGACAAACAGGATCGTATATCTGTGTCACGCACCGCCATTAAAATGTTCTGTTGAATTGTAAACAGAACTTAACCACCTACGATCCTATGGCTGATGAAGTAAAAGCTTTGGTGGCTCTTTTCGTCCCACGATAATACTGAAGGTATTAATCATCTACTTTTACGGCAATAGGGGGATCTGACAAATAGGGGCATCTAACAAATAGGGGCATCTGACAAATAGGGGCATCTGACAAATAGGGGCTTCTGACAATTAGGGCCGTCTGACAAATAGGGGCATCTGACAATTAGGGGCGTTTGACAAACAGAGGCATCTGACAAATAGGGGCATCTGACAAATAGGGGCATCTGACAAATAGGGGCATCTGACAAATAGGGGCTTCTGACAATTAGGGCCGTCTGACAAATAGGGGCGTCTAAAAAATAGGAGCGTTTTACAAATAGAAGCGTGTGAAAAATACGGGCTTCTCACAAATAGGGGCGTCTGACAAATACTGGCTTCTAACAAATAGGGGCGTTTGACAAATAGGAGCTTCTGACAAATACGGACATCTGACAAATAGGGGCATCTGACAATATTGCCGTCTGACAAATAGGGGCATCTTACAAATACGGGCTTCTGGCAAATAGGGGCGTTTTTACAAATAGCGGTATCTGACAAATAGGGGCGTCTGACAAAAATACTTAGCTAGCGCTTACCCACAAAACAGGACCCATTTACATATTAAACGCAGTTATGGATTTTTTTACATTGTGCGAAAAAGTCTAAATTTCAATCATTTACCCTGTAATTATTATATTTAGCTAGCCCTTACCCACAAAACGGGACCCATTTACATATTAAACAAGGTTACCAAGTTTTACTTTGTGTGAAACAGTGTAGGGTTTCAATCATTCACCCTCTTCTTATCATACTTAGCGAGCGCTTACCCACAAAACAGTACCCTTTTTCATAGTGAACACTGTTACGGATTTTTAAACATGATTTTAAACATTCGCCCTCTACTGATTATACTTAGCTGGCGCTTACCAAGAAAACGAGACTCTTTTACATATTAAACAAGGTTACGCATTTCTAATTTGTGTGAATGAAAAAGTCTATGATTTCAATCATTCGCCCTCTACTTTTTATACTTAGCTAGCACTTACCCACGAAACGGGACGCATTTACATATTAAACACAGTTTATGGATTTTTTTTCTTTGTGTATAAAAATTCTATGATTTTAAACATTTGCCCTCTACTGATTATACTTAGCTGACACTTATCAAGAAAACGAGACTCGTTTACATATTAAACAAGGTTTACGCATTTCTACTTTGTGTGACTGAAAAAGTCTAAGATTTCAATAGTTCGCCCTCTACTTATTATACTAAGCTAGCGTTTACCCAGAAAACGAATCTCATTTAACGATATTAAACACTGTTACGGATTTTCTCTGTTTGAGTGAAAAAGTCTATGATTTCAATCACTCGCCCTCTACTTATTATACTTAGCTAGCGCTTGCGTACAAAGCGGGACCCATTTACATATTAAACACTGTTACGGAGTTTTTTTTCTTGAAGTGAAAAAGTGCATGATTTCAATCATTCGCTCTCTACTTATTATACTTAGCTAGAGCTAACCCACAAAACCGGACCCATTTACATTTTAAACACTGTTACGGAGTTTTTTTTTCTTGAAGTGAAAAAGTGCATGATTTCAATCGTTCGCTCTCTACTTATTATACTTAGCTAGAGCTAACCCACAAAACCGGACCCATTTACATTTTAAACACTGTTACGGTGTTTTTTTTCTTTATGTGAAAAAAGTGTATGATTTCAATCATTCGCCCTCTACTGATTATACTTAGCTAGAGGTTACCCACAAAACGGGACTTATTTACATATTAAACACTGTTGCGGAGTTTTTTTTCTTTGTGAGAAAAAGTATATGATTTCAACCATTCGCTCTCTACTTATCATACTTAGCTAGAGCTTACCCACTAAACCGGGACCATTTACATATTGAAACACTGTTGCGGAGTTTTTTTCTTTGTGAGAAAAAGTATATGATTTCAATCACTCGCTCTCTACTTATCATAGTTAGCTAGAACTTACCAACAAAACGGGACCCATTTACATATTAAACACTGTTGCGGAGTTTTTTTCTTTGTGAGAAAAAGTATATGATTTCAACCATTTGCTCTCTACTTATCATATGTAGCTAGCGCTTACCCACAAAACGGGACCCATTTACATATTAAAGACTGTTGCGGAGTTTTTTTTCTTTGTGAGAAAAAGTATATGATTTCAACCTTTCGCTCTCTACTTGTCACACTTAGCTAGCGCTTACCCACAAAACAGGACCCATTTACATATTAAACCACTGTTGCGGAGTTTTTTTTCTTTGTGAGAAAAAGTATATGATTTCAACTATTCGCTCTCTATTTATCATACTTAGCTAGAGCTTACCCACAAAACAGGAGCCATTTACATATTAAACAGGTTACGCATTTTTACCTTGTGTGAGAAAGTCTATGATTTTTAATCATTTGCCCTCTTCTTATAATTCTTAACTAGCGCTTGCCCAAGAAACGGGAACAGCTTACATAATAAACAAGGTTACGGCCTTTTTTTCTTTGTGCGAAAAAGTATATGATTTCAATCATTCGCCCTCTCCTTATAATACTTAGCTTGAGCTTAGCCCACAAAACGGGACCTATTTACATATTAAACACTGTTACGGAGTTTTTTTCGTTTGTGAGAAAAAGTCTCTGATTTCAATAATTCGCCCTCTACTCATTATATATAGCTAGTACTTACCCACTAAAACGGGACCTATCTACATATTAAACACTGTTACGGAGTTTTTTTTTTGTGAGAAAAAGTCTATGATTTCAATCATTCGCCCTCTACTCATTATATATAGCTAATACTTACCCACTAAACGGGACCCGTTTACATATTAACCAAGGGTACCGTTTTTTTTTTCTTTGTGTGAAAAAAGTCTATGATTTCAATCATTCGCTCTCTACTTATTATACTTAGCTAGCGCTTACCCATAAAACGGGAGCCATTTACATATTTACACTGTTACGGAGTCCTTTTTCTTTGTGAGAAAAAGTTTAAGATTTCTGAACAACTTCTAGTTTTTCTAGATATCGGAGCAGCTAATTGGCCATGCTTCCGTATTTTCACAATGCTTCAGTAGACAATTTGCGAATTTTCTGTGAAAAAAGGAGCTGTTTCCTCACCCGCGGGGCAGATCATGGGCGAAAGATGGATGCAGTAAGTGCTTCTAGGTCAGCAGGATTGTAAAGAAAATACAAAATGGCAAGAGGAAGATTCAGATCCTTTGAGGGTGGCTGCAGAAGCAGGGATACGACTGAGTACTCCTGCGAAAAGCGTATTGTGAACAAAGTTATTTAGCAACGCTGGTTAAGACGCAAAATTGCACAAAAACGCTTAGAAATGTTACTTTTGTTTGTACAGATTGCACATTTGTGCATCAGACCACATAAAAGAAGAGAGAAAACAAAAAAAAAGATTTACTTTTTTTTAGCAACTTTTCAATTTTTTAAGCAACTTTCGTTAGAAAAAAGCAACTTTTGCCTTGTTTGGTTGAACTTTTTAAGCAACTTTTTGGGAAAAACTCAAGCAACTTGTAGGAAGCCCTAGATGCCCCTGAAGGTCAAAAGCCCATAAAAAGTCAAACAAGACGCCCCTATTTGTTGGACGCCCCCATTTGTCAGACGCCCCCT
>JAHPZR010017457.1:0-18312 GCA_019787425.1 Platygyra sinensis
CTTAAGGTCCCTAATAATCCCTAGATAATTCCCTCTATAATCTCACTCACAAACCTAAAAATAATTTCAATATTAAGAATAACAAAGAGTACAGTTAATACAATTATTTGGTAAAATATGTGTAGTAAGGTCTACCTTCCTAATTATTATTTTAAACCCATCTAACGTTTTTAGTTCTCTGAATTTCCTCTCAATCTTAGACCAGAGCACCGGTCCTAAGTACCTGACCGAATTCTTACCATAACCCGTGGTGTTAACTCTAGGAATTATAAAATCGTTATTTCTTAAGTTATTCCGATTTCTTCTCATAATAAACAACCTAGGACTGTAATCTGGATATAAGCCGTTTTTTAACGTTGCTTCAAGGTAACTTTACCCAGAAGAGTTTCAAGACTTAACAAAAACGATGTTTATTCACAGTTAGTAAGTGAAGAATGCGGGTTACCCGAGATAACAATCTGGGTGATGAAAAAATGAAAATAAACAAACTTAATAGGCCTTTTGCAACAGTTGGTCACGTGACGTGCTTTTCAAGAACACACTGATTAATCATTGGTAATGCATAATGTAATCAGAAATGGAAAGAACAGTTCCAAATAAGCTTCCATGCAAATTTTCAGGTTTATATCTTTTAAGGGGGAATTTTTATGGACGTTAAAAATTAGAAGGATTTGTATGAAAAGAACTCGCTTTGCCCACCAGTCACGCTCCAGTGGTTTTCCATACAAATCCTTGTAATTTTGCAAGTTTTCAAGCTGCCATAAAATCTTTGCCTTTCGGTGTAAGGGCCTAGAAATTTCCATTTTTCCTAATATTTTACCCCTCTTTCTATCTCTAATGGTTATATGCCGGCAGCTTCTTTTGGTAGTGACTAATAACAGAAAAGGTTTCTGGAGGGCAAAGCTTCCTCGCTTCCATACAAAACCTTCTAATTTTTGCAATATTCAAATCGTCATTAAATCTCAACCTTATACGGCATTGGTCTGAAAATTGGTGTCCTGGTTATTTAAAACATGCTCTTTCCAGCTCTGAAATTCATTTTGCTGTAGCTAAAAGTTTAGAAATTATCGGTCACGTGACCAACTGTTGCAAAAGGCCTATTACTAGAACATTGCTACGAAAAGCACTTACAACAATTCGTAAAGGGTACTAAGGCTGATTCTTACCGTTTGAGTCTTCTGAAACACATTATACGAGCCGATGGAAAACGATTTCTCTCACAAGCACCACACGATACAAGAAACCAAAAAACATGGCGGAAAGCCAGACTAATGAGCGGTTACCTAGCACAGTCCGCTGACACAATTTGGCTGAACTGCAGCCACATTAACCTTATACATTAAAGTTGCAATATCTTAATTGTAACCTTCTATTATATAAAGTAGGTAATTTTATCCTTTGTAACAGGTCCGGATAGGTTGAATAACTATTGCAGTAGATGGCCCTAAGTGCCCTTTCTTGAACCCTCTCTAATTTCCTGGAGTCACTTGCCCTGCAGAAATTCCAGACTGTACTACAATAAGTTAAATAGCGCCCTTAAAGATTTGTAGCTTTTCTGGCAAATATTACTTATATGACCTAAGAATGCGAAGTTAAGAGCGTTGTCAATATCAACTCCCAACAAGGTGATACTATCGTAGGCCTTGATGCCTTAATTGAGAGAACTGGCTATTTTTTTTTTTTTTTTGCACTTCATAGTCAATGCATTATTTGACTACGTAGGTTCATTTAGCCCAGAAACTACTAAAATGTGTTGCAAGTTCGTTGTTTGAAGCGGTAGGTAGTTTGTAGTCTAGAGAGAACGCAGGGTTGTCAGAACAGCAACAAGGTTATTTATTTCACCCGAACGCAGTAATTCCACTCAAGACTTCACAACAAGCACACGCTAGGCTTATAAACTATACTTCAACTTCCGTCACTCTTGTATAAACACAGCCTCTGCCAGATATCCACGTAACCTCTCTGTTACTCTTCAACAAACACGACTTCTGTCGACACTATACACGCGACCTTCGTCACACTTCAACAAACACTACCAACTCACGAGATAATTGTCTTTAAACACTCCTCGGAATAAAAAAACACTTAAAGTGCTACTGAAACGAAATTTTCGCATGTGACATTTTTGCGTAATGATAAAGTTTGAACCTTACTTGGAAACACTGCAAACTTTTTTTTCGCATACGGTGAGTGAAAACTGCTTTTTCAGCCGTTCGAAGTTGACCAGGTGAGCCTAAAATTGGCGGCCATCTTGGCGCGGCCAAAACACCGTAGTGACGTCACTGGTTGTGTTACTCTGATGCATCACTGAAAATATAGAGTGATTATGGGAGAAGGTATTAGTGTTCAAAGCCCCCGAAAAACATCTTTAGGACATCTCAGAGCTGTGAAGCAGTTAAGAACAGTAGCTGTAAACCTGAAGAGGCGGAGAGTTCATCCTGAAGCCTTTCAGTCTATTCAATTGGATATTTCCAGGATATTTATGTAAGCAAGCAAACGAGTCCGAGTTGTTAAATCGCAAAACGATCAGGACACTTAATCAAATGGCGATCACTCATTTAACAATAGCTACACTCATAAAGTAAAATAGACATGAAAACAAGAGAAAGCGGCTTCTGAAAATATTATCCGGAGTATTGCTGCACGAATCGCAGCAACAACGCTTCTATTCTTCGAGTCGCTTCGCGCAGAGGAAACCCGACGCTCGCCGCGGACAAGATTGTGCTACATACACAGTGACCTTTTATCTGGTTGGACACGAGAAAGCGGTGGAAATCGAGCCTACTACATCCTACAAGTTACCACAGCAGCAACAATTTAAGAAAGGCTCGTCTTTTATATAGAGGTAACGAATTTAAAACTTTAAAGACAAACTAAGCTGCCATGACCCCGTGTTTTCAGGAAACTAAAGAAAGCGTGACCGTGTCGGCAGCAAAAGATCATATATGCAAATTAGTTCACATTCTGAAAATAAACCTTCGAAATGTAAACTAGCGATGTTTTAACGAATTGCTTTGAACTTGGATACTAATAAATGAAGATCTTAGACATAATACACGGTAAGGAACTCAAAGTAATCCATCGGCCGTGAAATGTTGCATTTGGGACTGATACGTGTAAGAAAAGCAAAATATCGGCCGCTTTGTTTACACTGATGCGTATGCCGCGATATTAAAAGCAAACTGGCCGTGCTGTAGACCACAATTCTAGTTCCAACGATGCTCACAACAACTCTCACTTAATAGTATCATAAAAATATGCCCTCTGTGTGCAATCTAGTACTCGCTGCAAAGCTTGTGGACCGTTAATAATTTCATGATTGTGCGGATGGCTAATGTGCTTACCGCTTTTAATAATGCAGTAAAGTTGCGGAAGATACATATTCAAACCTAGGTTAAATAGACCTTAGATAACAGTGAGAATCCAAGTTTCTGATCCAAGCTGAAAACAAAAGGACGATATATCGTGTTCAGGCTTCAGGTCTTGATATAAAAGTAGCCACATTCGTCTTCGAACTCTCCAATCGTGTACTCAAGATGTTCGAAAGGTATTTACTGAGCTGTTCTAATCTGTAGCATTCATTTTCGTTAATCTACACTCTGGCGCCCTCTAACGTCTACGATGTGTATTTTCTGTCAAGGCTGGACAGAAATTACAAGGAAGAAACCTACTAGGTATCGATAATATGAAGAATAAACTTGAATAACTCAAGTGAAAACAAGAGGTAATCTCTGGCGCTTCATACGTGAACACAACCAGTGACGTCACAAGGTCCTTAAACTCGGTTCCAGAGCCCGGACACAGTTTTGCTCGAAAAAGTCGACTTCGGAGGCTAAAAACAGCACTTTCCGTTGGGATTTGACAAAAATAAAATTCACCATGATTTTAACTAGGTTGAAAGCTATAGATTGAGCAAATAAAAGAGGATACGAAAATTTCGTTTCAGTAGCACTTTAAAAACTACACCGATATCCTTATATGCTTTACAGCATAAGGTTGTAGAACTTTCCGGCTCTTCTAAATAAAATAATTTTACAGTATTAAACTATTTACAGCAGGAGACGTTAACGACTAAAATAAATTGCTTAGTCACCGTGACTGGCAGAACTAATTAAATATGCACATAACTTCTAGACCAAATTAGCAAACACGCGAGCCTTCCATGTCACGCAATAATTTTTCGTTGCAAAATGCTTTGTAAACTCATTCAATGTTATTGTGCGGGAATTGACATGAAGTTAGCTTTCTCTACTTTCAAAGTTGGCAGCATGTTCAGTGTTAAGGACTCTGTTCCATTCGATCTTCGGTCTCTTCTTGTGTATAAATCAGTTTTCTGTTGTATCGGCGAAACTAGCCCACATCTCATAACACGTGTTCCTGAGCATCTGAGTAGAGACAGGAACTCTCACATATTTCAACATCTTCAACAATCTCAAATAAGCCGAAGACTTTGTTCTAAAAAGTGCTTTACCATTTTGGTGTCTGCACCTAATAGGGTACAATTTAGTTTAAAGGAAGCTGCACATATTCGCTGGGACAAAACCGTAATAAATAATCAGCTGAAACACGCTGAGCTTCATCTTGTATTCTATGTTTTTTTCTTTTCATTGATTATTTTTTCCTCACTTTAGTTTTTTTTTGTGCGTGCAATGTAACAGTTTTCCTCTTAATTATTATACCATTTTGATATTTCCCTACTTGATTGTGTATAATTTGAGTGATTTTATTTATTTTTAAAAACAATTTTAAGAATCAAAAAAAATATGCAGATAGTATCAAAGATTTAGATATTAAGTTAAAAGAAAATGAACCCTTCATAAACACAAATTCTAACCAAAACAGTAATTCAAGCAATAAAAAATGAAATTTGGATGAAAAGCCTTTGAAGTTGCTACATACATATCCACCTGGCCCCGGTTGTTCAAAGGCTGGATAACGCTATCCAGCGGATAAATCGCTATCCAGTGTATAACGTGGTTTGTTTTGTTAACATTTATCCACTGGATAGCGATTTATCCGCTGGATAGCGATTTATCCGCTGGATAGCGTTATCCAGCCTTTGAACAACCGGGGCCTGTAGCTCATGAGTGCTGTTGAAGAAAGAAAAGTTTTCAATCGGTTTGGGTACTTGAAGCCTTACCCCACCCCCTCTCTTGGAACAGGGTTGAATTCGCCATGGTGATTATTTCAAATCATAGATTTCACTCTGTTATTAAGTACTTTAGTTTTTATCTACAAAGTAAAACAGTTTATTTTATTGACTAACTTATTTTTTCTTACCATTTATCAGATTTGAATGACATGAAGTCGTTATTGAGAAGTAAAGTATCGTGGGTGTTGATTGTTATCATTTGTAAGTGTTACTTGTTGACTTGGGGAGATCAACCGAGCCAAATAAGTCACTGGATCATACTAAAAAAGGTCTGGTCAGTTATTTACAAATCGAAATTTGGCCAAAAATCTGACGATATTTGGTGGGTGATCTGATGTTGTAGGAGATGAGGACAGTAGACATAGCTTCTGATTGGCTAATTGTGTACTCGGCTAATGCAAATGGAGAAATAAAACAAAAAGAAACTCCTTCAAATTGGCGATCAGTTTTAATAGCAATGACTAAGCTACATGCAAGTTACAAAAAAAAAAATCAAAACAAATACGTGCGCTGATCGATTTAAAATTCTGTTTCTCCTTAACAATTAGATTATTGGTGCGCGATTTCTATAACGCCATATTAGACAAGGATGCAGCCCGAGTCAACTATCACGCATAGAAATCGAGAGCGAATAATCTAATTACTTAACAAGGGCACACTGATACGTAATAAAATTATGGGCTATAACTTAAAGAATGCCAGAATAGAAAACGCATGGCGAGAACCTCATAATGACCAAGTTTGAGGCCCCTGGCATTAAAGAATGAGATTTTATTACGGGTTTGCATTTAAAAAAAAAGAATATTTGTATGGAAAAAGTTGTTGGAGAGCAAAACCTTCCTCTCCAGGAACATTTTCTATAGGGATCCTCTGAATTTTCCGAAAATCGAAGCTGACGTATTAACTTACACCTTAATCCCAGGGGCCTCAAACTTAGCCATTTTGGTATTTTCGATATGCTCTTTACATTTCTGGAATTCTTTAAGTTATAGCCCATAATATATAATATTTTTAGGAAAATTGTGGTCGCGTGACCCTAGCTGCAAAGGCTTATCTCAAATGTAAAAAAAGATGTTTTGCATTGGAACATGGAGCTTGAAAGACAAAAAAAATATTGTGAATTATTTCATGGACATAGAGGACGTGCTTTAATAAACAGCTATCACAAGTATCAGCATGGCCAAAAAAATCCAACCTCGTTCCCAGGGTCTCTCATCTTACCGCCTCCTGAGGCGAGCGAGGAGGGGGTAAGATGAGAGACCCTGGGAACGAGGTTGAAAAAATCCTCTTTTCAGAATTCTGAAGGCACTAGACAAGGGCTGTCGTGGCATATTATCAGAGGTGGAAACATAATCTCTGGTGATCTAAGAAGTGGTTGATTTTCTTCTCAGATTGATTTCCGTGTGCAATGTGTTTTACAAGCTATCAGTATCTTTAACGGCTCAATAGATTGCATTGAAGTAATGTGTCTAATTTTCCCAGCTGCAGCATACGGAAAAGTGTCCTTTCAAGATACTGGGAAAGCAGTACAACTGAGATCAGATGGCACCTACAATATTACAGTTCCTAGGGAGCATTACGTAAAAATCACCATCACTTTTCGCGTGGAATATGGATTCTTCCCTTGCTTATCTGGCAGATACATTGAGTTTCGTGATGGATTAAACCAGTCAGCAGATCTCCTTGGTATCCTCTGTGAAGCTTTTACAAAGGAACGTGTTTTCCGGTCCAGCAGGCATAATATGTATCTGAAATTCCATGGACATACATTCTTCGAGAAGGGAGATTTTTACATTCACTACACGGCGAGGCCAATGAATATCACAGGTTTGAATACTTTATGAATCCTTTTTTACTTATTTCGAAGTTACAGTGGTGGGACAATTTCACTCCATCACTTCTTCATCGGGTCACATTTGGAATCCAGGGAGGGGCGGGGGAGGGAAACACTCATATGAGAAGGTCAGGGATGCTCGTCGGAAAGGTTGAATGTAACTTTTAAAAAAGACTTAAAATGTGGTCGTTGCTTGCGCTTCATTAGACCCCTAAAAGATACCACTTAAAACGGAATAGGTTCGATATATTACTAGCCACTGTTCAAGAAATAGGACCCACAGCGCGCACTGTAGACCCGACTCGCGTACTCGAGAGATCAGCGGAAAACAAATGAGAGGGTTTCTTTTATTGTTGTTTCTTCGAGTGCAACCTAAAGAATACTTTGGCAGCTAAGGATAGCGATGTTTCGTTACCAACCCCCTAAGTCCAGAGTCCCTGATTTGTTATCGACCTTTTCATATAGGAGCTCCCCTCCATCCCCCACCCCCCCCCCCCCCTTGTTGAAATATCTGACGCACGTGCACTGTACTCAATATCTTTCAGCAGAAATGAACCACTTGAATCGATATTCGTACGAACGGTTTTATGTATAGAAGCTTATTATATGAATAGCTCATTTCCCAAAGGTGTTTGCTTATACAGATTTAACCGTACTCAGTTGCCGAAAACTATGATATATTAAAAATCACAAAATTGATGAGCTATATGAATTTTCCAATTATGATTCAAGCCGTTTTGGACGATCAGGGACGATTTGAAGGACGCGTTTCGTTATTACTTTAAACAGTAGTGTAACTATATACTGCGAAGATGAATACGGACATAGCGAAATTATTAAAACAAAATAGTTGACAAATAGAAAAAAAGGACATTACGTAAGACTAGGAATTCAGCAGTCACCAATATCGCCTTGGAAAGGGAAGGGAAAAAAAAGAAAAAGAAAATAATTGTTATAACACGTGATATTCGTTTTTCTGGTGCGTGCTCAGTGGGAAACCAAATGGAACAGGTCTTTCCACAGAAAATTTTCCGAAAAATAGGAAATTCCTCTTTTTCCGTTTTCACCGGAATTACCGGAAAATCACTGTACCATTTACTTTATCACACTAGTACCATGCTCATTGGCAAAAATAAGCGATTTCGCTCGAGAATGGCGTCCTCCTTCATGTTTGAGTGTCCAATATGCGGTTTTCATTTTGAACAAGCGAAACGTTTTTTGAAGACACAGATCAGAGAAAAAGCAATCTTACCATTTGGCCACTAAATGCATTGATTTCTTAGGGCAGTACACTTTCCGTAACGAGCCAAACCACTCGTCGAGACACTGCTAAATGTAACATTAAATCGATCGGCAACTAGCGGCGTTTTCTCCTCGTTTGCAATGCACCACGAGAAGATCGAAACTTGTTTCCGTGCGCCTAAACTTGCCTTCCGGATGGGTTTCCGACTGGAAGCTGTCTCCCATGGCCACTATCTTATTTTCTTACGGTAGTGTCTTTGAAATTCATCAATGGAATATAGAAGGTACTGTTTGGTCGAAATACCCATGACAACGGACTCAAACTTCTCCGGGCAATTAATGTTGCCATAAGAAAAACATTCATGGGCAAGTTATCTTCTTCTTCTTGGATTAAGTGAAATGCGTAAATATCATTCAACAGAACTTCAAACACCACTGCAAATTCGCCAGCCATGTTTGTTGTTGCCAAGCTTTAGCACCCAGGCTCTCCCAGGAAAAAGTAATTTTTGTCAAATGGTACAGCTGCTCCCGTTCCACTTTTTCCGGAGGAAAAATTGTACTGTTCCATCTGGAGCAAAATTCTCACCGGTTTTTCCAGTCAAAAGGACAGCGCCCCTAGGCACTCAGCCGAACAGAGCTTACTTGTTGAGCGAACAAGACGCGGTGTTGTCCTTGTGGCGTTACAACTACTACGTTGCATTTTTTTTTTAATTTCAAAGGGACAAAAAATATCTCTGATATCGCCTGGGAAAATAAAGAACGAAAAAAAAGGAATGAAAATGAGGGACCGATTAAACTTGCTTTGCAGATCAGACCAAAGAGCCATACTTTCTTTATAATTGTCTTGGACGAGGATCACGAATAGTGCTTTCAACAGTGTACATCTCCTCGTCACGGTATTCTCTTACTGTTTCGTTTTACCACTGATTAAAACCTCAAGTTAGGAGTATCAAGATTGTCACTGCTTACAGACGATCCATTTTTCATGCAAGTTGAGTGGCTCATAGCCACTTTGGTTTGTGAAATAATGCCCTTACTGTAACAACAATAACAATAACAACAAACTTTATCACCAAATAAAAAGTTAAACTTTGACTATATAATATACTAATCAAAAAAAAAGTATTGTTTACTCACGATAACTAAAATGCTGTCTACCAATAATGGACATAGTAAAAACTAGAGCATTAATTTCATGAAATTTCTTTAATTCAGTGACACCAATCCCTGCTCAGGTAGCGACAAAGCAGTTTGTACTGTACAACCAAACCTCATTCTTGTGGTGTTTGGCAGAAGGTGCTCCAGCGCCAATTATTGTTTGGCGAAAGAACGGACTCGTTGTGCAAAACAGCACTAGTGTGAGATATAGCATGGGGATTGTAAAAAGAAACAACGACAACTATAGCTGTGAAGTGAAGATGAATGATGAAGAGACGATGAAGGAGGAACTTGTCGTTTTTATTGAAAGTGAGTTCTACGCACACAATAACACACGTGATCAATATTAAGAGTAGTATGCAAAAAAAAATTGGAAAAAAACTTCGCCAACTCTTGTTTTCGTTTTTCTGAAATTTCGCCAATATGCCGGCGAAATGTTGGCATTTCAGACAAAATGTCGATTAGTCACAAGGAGTTTTGGACTAAATTTAGCAAAAGTTGTAATCTGGAAAGGGGATTTTTGGCCAGATTTTTCATAAACGGGAGGCGAACTTTCCTGGCGTAAAATAAACCGAACCCTTGCGCTAGTTTCACACCCGCAGTTGTTTAATTTTGATGGGCCGCCAGTTCAATGACAGATATGTGTATTGATTGAACTGACGCAAACAAAGGGAAACTTTCCGCATTGATGAACTCAAGGTGTTTTTACTTTGTTCCCATCAGAAAACCTACAATCGGCGACAAAATTAGTTGACACATTGTCTTTCCATAGTACTATTAGTGCACCAACTAACACCACTCTTTTTATCGCGAAAAAATTGTGGAAAAGACACTGCTCTCCCATTTCAATGTTGTTTGTTTGTTCAACCAAGATCACAGCAATTGCGGCACAACATTGTTTTGGGGGAGGGGGACTGAACGGACAAGATAAGAGGGCAAAAAGGGATCACAGTGACGAAATTGAGGTTTAAAAAGGTGAATGTGTCAACAATTTTGTCGCTGATTGTAGAATTCATAGAAGTTAGATTTTATACTGATATTATAGCAACGTGAGCAAAGACAAGGACCACGAAATATGCGCCTTACTAAACATGGATCCACAGAGAGAAATAGAATAGCCCTTTCTCGGTTAACTTTGCTTATTTGCATTATTACAATAAAATCTAGCATGTACGCGAGGCAATTTCGGGCTATTTTGTAGTTTTAGCCCGAAATTGCCTCGCATCCACGTTGGATTACATTGTAATGCAAATGAGAAAAATTAACGGTGAAAAGGGCTATTGTTTAAACCAAGACAACTTATTAAATATGCATAAATTAGTGTGCTTGAAGTGACTGCCATAATAATTCACTCACTAAACCCAACATTTGCGCCAAGTTACGTTTGAGCGAAATTAATGATTTAAGCTGTATCACTTCAGTCTGGTTCTACGCTTTTCTCATGGACACACTCTTAAAAGAGAAGTTCACTCAACAGTCGGTACTTTTTGGCCAACACAAAGCTAGTACAATGATTTAGCTTCCAAACCCTTTGCTAAGTTACTTGAACTTAAGTTTGCTAGGTTTGGGTTTTAAAGCACTTTTGAAGCTGAAATTTCCGTTGGCTAAGAGAATAAAGTGCCAGTTCAGTTTGAGCGAAATTCTCCTTTAAATGTTTTTTAATTGCTTTTTAACCGTTGTAAGACGCATTTGAAAGCATCGTGTTAAACAGCACGTTATAAATAACTACTTAGTATTTACTGTCATTTCAGGATGCCCAAGTCACTGTTCATGCGAATACCTCGAGGGAACTCATTCTATGATATCGGTCTCGTGTCGAGGGAGACAGTTGAAGTCAGTTCCGGGACCATTGCCATCCGGCACTGGTGTATTGTAAGCGATATCTATTGCCCCATAGTACCATTATGCTCTATTTGAAAGTAAGAAAATATTGCGAATTTTTGCAGAACATTACTCAATTCAAGAGTAGTTCGAATCATTTACTTTGTTTCACAGCTTTGGGTTGTGTTTGTAACTTATTTTATTTTGTAAATGACATCCGTACATGCGCAACTATGTTACTTGCCAACGTTGAAAAGCAGAGGAAATCCCCGGCACGACAGAAAAGGAGCGGTCTAAAAGATCAGAAGGTCAGCCTGCCTGGGTTCGTATATCGGGCGAGGCTGGTTGAAAACTTAGCACGATACCACACAATTAACTGGGACTCAGCTCAGTGCTTAAACTACAATAAAAACAATGTTCGACAACTGAATCTGGAAAGCTGCTATTCGAGTATTAAAACAGACGTCAATAGCTACTGGCAATTTTCCAACGAATTTCGCTTGACTTGAGAGAAGAGAGCAACTTAATTTGATTAACTATCGAAATGGGTTGTTGAAAAAGTTGGCACGATCTTACAGCTTTAACTAACAAACGCTTTTAACTAGACATCTCTCCTGGTTTTCAAGACATAAATTCACCACCACCAACGGTTCTTTTCAGAACTACCCTCACCTGATCAATCGCCCTAGATAACATACTGATAGCCCTCTCTTTAAACTACTTTCTATGATGTTTTCTTGTTAGGGATTTGTCAGATAATCAGTTAAACGACTTGCCTCCAGGAATTTTGCCAAACAACACTGAGCTGTTAGGATTGTAAGTTGAACTCAGTATCGACATATCCATAACTAAGATAGCTTTAGAAAAATTATTCACACAATAGGGTTACTGGCAATGCTGTTGAATATAGGCTTCAAGTTGACCTCATTATCAATCTTAATTATAATATCATGGATTATAAATTACTACTTAATTTCGGAGCGAAATTTCCACCTAATATATAATTACACATGTGAAACTTTCCAATTGCCATGGCAAGGTTTAGCGCAAACTTTCTCAATAAATAAACTAAACAAGTCGAAACCCACAGTTGTAAGCGTAATTTGTCACCTATGGTATTAAAAGATAATCAAATAGTATACTCGTGAAATTAAGAATAATTTCACTTCGCCCGTTGTTTGGAAAATTCTGATTATTTGCTAATTTCACTCGTCATCACTTCATTACCCATACTAACAAATACAGCTGGAGAGCAATTATTCACGTGATAGGGTTGATAACAATGCTGTCGAATGCAAGCGTACAACAGCACCTTGCAGCATTTTTCTAAAATCGCAAACAGGGTAATTCATGAATATGATGCATCCAATACCCACATCAATATCAAGGAAGCGCGGTAGCTACTTTTACAAGTGCGTAGATGTTGTGTACAACACGGAAGGCATGGTTTACACGTCACGACGAGCGTGTTAGAGGTTAAAGAAGTTTAAGAAACCTGTACTAAAAAAAAGGAACACCAGAATAGCAGCTTACCACTAACTGTTGACGGCTTCCAGTTGAAAAATCAAAGTGACTGTGACCCACTGAACTTTATGAAAGGGCGTTACAAAGGGTGTTATAGCTATAGTCTATAGCTTTCGAACAAGCCTATGAAGTCTTTTTTTCCATTCAGAAGAATGTTGTGATATTTGCAAAATGAAACATTTCAATGTTAACGAACTGTTTGTTATTCAGGCCGGCCTACACGTTTTACATTACATGTATTTGTACATATCTTCCTAGTGCTGTAGTCAAAAACGGGGTGATGTATAGAGAAAAGAGAAAAGTCCAATGCTTGCTTAGAGCCAGCTTTCATTTGGCTTAAAGTGCACCTAACACCAAAACAAATTTTTCGCTAAAGTAACAAGGCTTACTTTGTGGAGTAATTTGGCCAAAAATTTTTTTGATTTGGTTAACTCCTCGAATTTTTATGCCCCGTCAAAACCGAGTCTCCAATGGTTCGCGACCGCGCATGGGGAATCTGGGGACAGTGTTAGCTGTGACGTCAAATCGAGAACGTTTCGTTTCGTTTCGGCTGTCCCAAAGGAGGACGAGTCATGTGTCCCAGAATGCATCACTTCCAAGTATATTATCAGTCACCTCGTCACGTGATCAGATCGTTTTGAAGATGGATGCGTTCGCGGAGGATCCGTGTGAAGCTCCGATGCCTCGGAAAATGATGCTTATATATTTGTATATTGCTTCGATACGGAGCATGTTTTTTAGCTCACTGCCCCTAGTTTACCTTTTCTTAAGCTTAAATGTTTGTTTCGGCATGATAGTTTTCCTGGAGCCCTTTCTTAACGGCGGATTGTTGTTTTCCTGCGAAGCGAGCCGTAGTCACGGAATGACTAAAAGATGAGGTTTCGCCTTGTGTTATCGAAGTAACCTCGAGTGTAGACTTCCAGGTAGGAATCTTTTTCATGTCATGTTATTACCGTGCTTGTAAAGACAGCATTCTTCTTCTCAATGAATAGCTTCCATAATATACTTATTTTCAAAAACTCGCAGACCCACCCTGATAAAGCCGAAGATGACAATGAAGTGATGCTAATACCGGATTTTAATGTGGACGAGGTCAAAAGCTATCCCTGACTGCTTCACGATCTCTAGTGAAACCTCTGACATCTATAAATCTGCTGAGCGGTTACCGATCATGCCTCTCCTCGATCTAAATAAAGGTCAATAATTAAAGTGGTGTGAAAACGTTTCAAGAAACAGAAAAGTTCTATTGGAAAGTTGTGAAGCTGCAAGGAATGATATTCGAAGTATTACAATTAATTCAGTATTTTTCCCAGAGCGAGTTTAATATTTTACCTCTGACAATTTTCAAGAAAGACTAATGCGTGAAAAACAAAGATTCATACAAGTATATATAATGAAGAAAATTTGACTTACTCTATCAATGTACTTAAAGTATTTTTTGGCAGAATTTTGTCGTAATGTACGTAAAATATTTTCTCAGTTCTGAGCATAGGAAGGAAAAGCCATATATCATCATTTTGGTAACACTTGAAACGTAAAACGCAATTTCGCATATTTTAATCAGTTTTGAATCAGTTGAGAATATAATGTAAATCCCACACCCTTAATCACATAGTTTGTAATCTACGAGTGTCATTTGCAAATACATTTGCAAATGGCATTATCGTCACCTAATTTGTAAACTACATTTTGCTAATCTGGAATGTCATTACCTGATTGCCCCAAAAATACATCTTGAGACGAACAGTTTTGTCTCGGCTCTCAATCACACTCATTTAATTTCCGGAAAGAAGTAGCAAATGTGTACAGTCAATTTACCATATGACTTTGGATTAGCAGTAGTTCAGAAGGAATCAGTTCTGAATTTTTCAAAAAAAAAGAGAGAAAACCAAGAGTTCAACAATATGAGATGAAAGGAACCCTTCATTAAGGAAGGTCTGGTTTTAAATACTTTTACAGACAAGAATTCTGGGAAGCCATTTCAAGTTGTGACACCAGTTCCTTTTCTTGGAGTGATCATAACAATTATAATTTCTTCAAATGTGATTGGTGCATGAGCTGCTATATTTTGCAATAATTCAATCTGCTAAGAAGTAATTGGACAGTTGGCTGTAATCAGACAACTCTAATTGGGCAGTTACTTGAGCCAATCATTCTAAGCGTTCTCAACGAAATCTACCAGTCACAACATAGATTACTGGTGCAGAAGTAACCAATTCAAGTGAGTGACTGTAAAATTGAGGTTTGTCTCTGGTTACTATTTTTCAAAAGAAACTTTTACTCTTGGAGAATTTTAATGTTTATGATAATTGGTAATAAAGCATTGTGTCATCCAGTATGATCTGTAATCATTCTAGTGATTATTAAATCGGAATCCCACTTTGCAGATGTTAGATTTTGTTAATCACCAGTGTTATTACAAACCGAATTGGACTACACTCAGTACTAGTACCATCAGTAATAATCAAAAAAATGCATTGAACTGATTTATATTCAAGAATACTCTAGCAATCAAATTAAAAATAACTAGTTAGTTAATTGCAAATCCAGCAAGTATGAACATTTTTCAATACCAAGAGCACATTCTTATGACATTTATTTAATGTTACCTACAGAGTTAATTTTTGGAGAAAAACTAAAACATGTTGACAGTCATTTTAATAACACATCTCTAGTAAAGTGCAGAACCATGAAATTGTTTTGGATAAATTTGTTTTGACTTCTCGCTATATATTAAAAAATTGGTATGTATATAAGACAACCTACATTGATGAACAAAATAATGGTAAATAAAAATAAGGTTATTTCCCAGAAGTGGTGCCATTGGCTCTGGTTGCTCCCCGGCTTGAACTGTGTAAATACATGTGGCACAGGATATTATCATACTGGTAACTTGCCTTGTTTGAAAAGACTAAAGATGGCTACATGTGTGTAGATCACAACTTGCTACTTGGGTAACCTATCATTATTGTGTTAACCCAGGAGGAGATCAATGGAAAGCTCAAAATTTATTATTTTGCTGTTGACATAATAATTTAGACCTGGCTCAGGCATACCCCCTTGCCAACCTGAATGGCCTACAGAAACCTTGACATGACATTATTAGCAACATTTAACAGCGACTTGCTGTAACGGTCATCTATACCTATGCAAGATAGAAAAAAAATCGATTTTCTGAAAATTTGTTAGGAAGAAGGTTTTTACTAACTTGTTTCAAAACAGTAACTTTGAGGTTGTTTGGATTTTTATTTCCTTCTCCAGACCGCCTTTTGTATATTTTGCCCCTAAAAGAGCCAAACTCGGCCCTGAAATTGCACTTTTTGCGAAGGCTGGCAAGCCAAAATGCTGTGCGTGGCTGGAAAAGCTAACCCATATTATTAAAATATAATGTTTTAGTACTTATTTCGCGTTGGCAGATCCACATGTAATTTGAACCTGAATTTGTAATTATACGCGACGGCAATGTCGTGTCACGTGCAAAGTTAGGTCAAATTCGTGGACCAAAAAGTCAATCTGGTACATGGATTTACCTGCCAAAACTATTTTTCTGGATTAAAGTATCACTTCATCTCATTTTTTATCGCAAATTTAGCTTGGGTAAATAAAACGCAAAACTTTGACAGCGTCTTGAAACCAGACACTTAGCTAATCGCTTGACATTTTGACCTTTCACGCCGCGATTATTATTTTGAACGCTGACCCTGAAATGTTTGCCTGTGGGTCTCAATCCGATGAAATAATTGTTTTAAGCCTCTAGATATCAGCTATAGCAATTTAAAGACCGTTTCTAGCTGCAAAGGAAAGGCTAATTTTGAATAATTAAGCTTAAACATGTAGCGGTCAGCGAGCACAGAATGCATGCGACAAAAATGTCGATTCATAAATCGTTATCGGGAAAAATCTTGAGGAAAACTAGAAGAATAAATAGTTTACTAAATACTTGGAGTTATTTCTTACCTTAATCTTGCCTACCGTGATAAGAAATGGTCACATTGCTGCGGCTTCATAGCTTGTTCGAAACAGTCTCGACGGTTGCCAGACTACAAACAAAATCACAGACAAAGGACTCCCCGAGGTCGCGTGAGATCGGCGGCGTTGTTTATTTATTTTAATTCTTACTATTTGTTTGGTTGTCTGTTTGTTTGTTTTTTTTTAAATTGATCGTTTTATTGCTGTTTTTTAATATATAAGTTTTATTACACTTATGTCATTTGCTTTCTCGTACCCAATCATTTTCTCTGCTAACAGGTGTGCCCTCCCTGGTATCAAATTTCGCAGAACGTACGCACGCACTTGCTTTTAATTTACTCTGACCTGTCTTGTTTTTTTTACTTGTAAATAACATACGGAACTGGAGAATCTTGTATCTATATTAAAGTTAGAAATTTTATTTTAATGGCTTCATGTGATTTGCACACTTAATTATCGGGGGATCATGTGGACCAAGTGCAGACAATCCGGCAAATGTCCAGTGTGTGGTTGTGGGAAACTGTGCAAAGATTACTCAAGGCCACCTTCGAAATTTTCTGTATTTTGAGACTCTGCCTCAGACTGTGAATCGAAGAATCTCCCACGAGCCACATATATGAGCGCCAACCCTCCTGGGCGAATCACTGTAGACCCCGGCTCGGGTGCGTTCCTCAGAAAACTAAGTTAGTTTCCAGGAAACTTCTTGTGAGGAATTAATTTAACAAAGAGAAAGATCTGTCGACGAACCAAGTTAAGTTTCTTTTTGTTGGCAGAGTCAACAGAACGGGAACTTGATAGAATCTTATTAACATAAAGCTCTTGGAAAATCAAATTGGGGTGTTTGAGAAACGTCGCGCTGGACTTATGGCTAAGGAAGAAAATTTATACTAGGGTGATAGGTTTCTTACAGTTTTGAAGCAAAGTATGTTTGGGAGAGCTCTCTCGAAGTAAGCTACTCATTCAGAGTTACAAGATCCTCCCACGGGCTTATATCGAAGGAAAAGACAGTTAGGTTTCTATTGGGGGAATTATGTTCGGCTGTTAAGGGTTTTATTGGACTTCTTGTGGGAACGCGCGCGAGGGGTCTACACTCTCAGGAGGGCTGGTGCTCATTTGGGGCTCGTAAAAAACTTTTAGACATTTTTGCAATTGTGACATAGCTTTAGCCTCTACCTCTCAAGCAAGACACTTCAATAAACCCTTGTACAATCTGGCATGCAGTATGTTATAACAGATAAAAAATAATTATCAGGTAAGTTATAATTATGATCATCATCATCATTATCATCATCATAATCATCATCATCATTATTATTATGATTTTGATTATCATTATCATTATCATTAGTATTATTATTGTTATTGTTATTATCGTTATCATTATCATTATTATTATTATTATTATTATTATTATTATTATTATTATTATTATTATTATTATTATTATTATTATTATTATTACAAGTGAAACCGGTATAACAATATATAATCATAAATCCCATAGAAAATTGGTAAATGTGAAAAGGTTAAAAAAAAAAAAATAGATTAGTGTGTATAAATTTAAGGCCTGAATATTTTTCCAAATATTTTTGTCATGAATTCCAGATTGGAT
>JAHPZR010017459.1:0-12704 GCA_019787425.1 Platygyra sinensis
ACTAGTAATAGTTGACACTAAAACTGCCCCGCTGATTCAAGCTTTGTGATTTGTACATAGTGCTTTGTATTTGTAACTGAACGAGATCCGTCCCCAGGCTCCTTATTTGTACTTTAAGGTGGCGAAAGACTGGGGAGAAATTATGTCACGACAAAGGTTGCAGCACAGGCTGGGAAGGTAGGAATGCAATGCATTTTAGTGAAATCAACTTTGGAGAGATGCCCGTTGTGTTGCAAACAGACTGGCCTCCTCAAAATTTAAGTTTCCAAAAGTTTTTCTTCGAATGTCTGACTAAAACAGGCATTGCAAACTCTGGCTTGAAATGAACTACAGTTTTCTATAAGATGCAACCAAACACGCTCACGAATACGTGACAGATATTTTCTGTTTTGATCGTTCTCACAACATTGTGATAGATTAATGTACAGCAATTGAAGAAATTCACTTCGGGTAGACAGTTTTGCCAAGGATGGAAGAAACAAATATCTTGAAATTTCCAAAAAGCAATCAACAGCACAAGAATAAACTCCTGGTTTTTCAAAAAGTGAATTCATGAAATGGTTAGGCATTGTGAAATTCTCTCACCTCTACACAATCAATGAATGGCAAATGATTCACTAGCTGTTCTCTAGTTTTATCTGAAAATAGTAAAACACTGCAATTTAACAAAAAAGTGTGAACGAATGTGCACCTTATAAACTGATTAGGCTTTCGACTGATCACGAAGACAAAAATATTCAAAACACAGGCAAGCATTCACAATTTTCTCACCTTTACGCAACAAATACCGCTTGAATTTCTAGAGATCGCTTCCTGTGTATTTCCTTTCAATATCTCTCTAAAATGTATCTGTATGTAAGAAGTAAAGCACCGTAATTTACATGTAACAAAAATTATAAACAAATGCGCACTTTATGAAACGATTAAGCCATTGATCAAATATCTTTCCCAGCGTCTGTTAGAGGTATAAAATGTAAGCGAGATTTCTCACCTTTTCGCATGAAATCACTACAATCAGTCGAATTCTTTAGCTTCTCTATTTCGTTTTCCTTCAAAGAAATGGCGTAAATACGAGTAAACGGCAAAACAAAATTCAAACAAACAAATTTCAAGCACAGAACTGCCTACGTCCTTTTACTGTAACTGTTACTTTTGTATTTTGTTCTAAACCTTAACTGTTTTGAACCTCGAGTGAGCATTGATCGGTTGAGCGATCGTCGTTGACTGAGTCTTTCAGTCACTGGAAGTGATTTGTGTCTGACAAATCGTGGTTGGGAGAGATTTGTGTCTGGCAAATCGAAGACAAATCGTGGCTCGAAGTGATTTGTGTCTGACAAATCGAAGATATTTTCAAAGCTCAGTAGTAGCTCGACATTGGACTGAGTCTTTCCGTCGCTGATCGATCGTGTGACTGAAATTCGTGAGACTACCACTTCAGTTACTGCAAATAAGATTTGTGCGATAGTAGTTTTGGATCAGTCCTCCCAATCTCCCAAAGCCTCTTGCAAATGTGTTACTAAAAACCGAAAAGATCCTACTTCGCCAAAATATTATGTCAAATACGGCTTTCCTCCTCAGACCATGTGCTGCAACCTTACTGCCGCGAGCATTTACATCAAGTAATCGATATCGCCTTTATCGTCTCAACATCAAAGCTTTCTGCCTGTCAAATCAAACACCCGTCATCAACTCCCGACACCTTTAGCGGGCGAAAATGTCACACCTCCCAAGACTGTTAGCGGTCGCAAAAATGTCACACCTCCCAAGACTGTTAGCGGTCGCATTTTAGCCAACTCGAGATTTCGTCTGGTAATATCGACTGTATATCCATACTGTAAGTACTTCTTCTATTTACGCACGGACCACAATGATGCCTCCTCGGGTTTTGGCCTCTGGGCCAAAACCCTGCGGGGGCAATTATCGTTAGTAATATTGCAACTACTGTTGCAGAATTATTATTAGATATTTATCTTGTAGAAACTTTTCGTCCGGAAGTGGTTACTTCTTATCAATTTATCTTTGTTGATCTTGAGTGTGATTATTGCAATAAATCTATTTATTGTAGTTTTAAAGGTGGCTAGGGAACTTATATTGTATTGCATTAGTTATTGATTATTGTTCATTTTAAAACCGTTTGTAGAGTCCCAGACATCACTAACGTTTTCTGTTATATGTCGTATTGTTCTTGCATTTCGATTCGTTCTTCCGTGTATGATCTATTAGATGATATACGGATAGGTGAAGTTATTAATTATTATTATTATTATTTTTTTTTTTTTGCTTCTCTATTTTGTAAAACAAATAGATTCTAGGTTAGCGTGCGCCAGTTCAATAATAGATCATAGATGTCGTCAAAATGTGTTAAGAAAATTGATGACACCCTCACCTAACGGTTCGTGGGCCGAGTATTTGTGTTCTAGTCCTTACCACATTTTGACGTAATCTGTGACCTGTTTTACTAAACAGACGCACGGAAATATAGGATCTATTTTTTTTCAATTGATGAAAATGCAAAAGAAGGACTGTAATGCAATAACTGACTCACTATCCAAGGTGTACATTCACTGAAATCTTACTATCATGAGGCCTTTGCCCGGGGTGGGGAGAGGGTACTGTCATATATGGGCTATATAAGTATGTGCGGCTGTGAAGGGTACTCTAGCGTAGGGTATATAAATCAGAGCGTTTGGGTCTTGAATAGGGTATCAATTTTTTACGAAACTAAGGAAACCAGGAATTGCTACTCAAGAGTAAAATAAAATCGGTAAGTTTAAATTTTCACGACTCAACCTCAACAGCGATGATAGATGAGTATCATAAAACGCTACTAGATATTATTAACTGTCAAAAATCAGTTTCTGGAAAACAGCTAGTCTAGGATAGGAGTGATTTGAGGAGTTTACTCCAGTATAGGGTTGCAAAATTCAGCTGAACTAGCTCTGGTATAGGCTAAGGGTTTCAGGGTCCCAGCGGCACATCCCCACCCAGAAATTCCTAAAGTACCTCACCCGGGGGCCTTTCATTAAATTGGAAAGACAATCAATGAAAAGTGATCATTGGAAATTCAATTCATCATTTATAAATATATCAATCAAACATGCAATCATTCACTATAATCTGTGAATCACAATTATCTATATACTCCGAATTAGAAATGGTGTTTGTAGTCGAAGATAGCGGACTATTGAAATTTGTGACGCCATTTGGAAGTTTTGTGACATCGTAATCGTCATGTATTATCACAAAAGTAAACATTTTGAACGCGTTACACCTCATACAAGTTGATATTTCTATTGAGTGAATACTCTTTAAGGTGCATGGGACACTTTGCGCCCTCCCTCCCCTCCCTCCCCCACCGCCCTCTCATGAAGGTCACAAAGTCGCAATAAGTTAGAAGAAGAGATATAATTCCTAGAGCAGAGCTTGTGGTAAAATTGGTCTAAAACTCTGTTGCTATGAGAAGGTCAAAAGAGGAGCAGTAGATACATCCTATCTTTGCGAGAGACAACCGAACAGCTTGAACTGAATCTTTCAGTAAGGAGTGATTAGTAACGGGTCTGAGACTCGGGTCTCTTAGATGTAAGGGGACGCGCGAAGCTCCAAGAAAGTAAAGAGAGCCGAACGGGGTCCGTAACTGGCTTATTAAGCGAACCAAACAATGACTACATTCTTAAAAACAACAATAACAACAACAGTTATTTTACGTGAGTTATCAGTGCCAATGACAGAAGTGCATGGGGACCAAAGAAAATGTAATTAAAATAAGAGACTTAAGTCACTGGAAGCCACGAGAGGGTAAATACAAACCAGACTTTGGAATTAAAGTCGGTTACCGATTTCTATCAAATACACATTTTGGATGAAGTCTTTGTTAACCCTGAGTGATTAAAAATGAAGTCTTAACAATCGTGGATTCATTGCTAAGATCGTTAGCGTTAAGTTTATGGAAATCAGTAGTTTAAACCAATTAATTAAGGAAGAAGCCATAGCGTGGTTTTCAATTTAGATTGAACGCAACGGGCCATTTCCAAGATGTCCTTTGCCTCTGCCTCAAAAACAAGTCGTCGCGCGAAAATGCCTTTTTTCATGCAAATCAAACTCATTTTTATAAATAAAAATTTGCGTGAGGACTCGTTTTGAAACAGAGGCGAAAGACAACTCGTCAATGATCTATTCGCGCTTGCTTTTGGTTTGTATTACAGCGTCAAGTGATTGGCTTACGAAAACTCGCGCCACTTTGACCTCCAATCAGAAGAAAAACGGAATATGGAAAACTGAGGATTGTCCCTGGCACTAGAGGGTTCCTCCATGTCGATCCAAACCAGATGGGACAATGTTTAAAGCATTTCTTTATGAATAATAACGAGCAGCCTGCATACACGAGTGACAACACAACGTTTATTTGGAGACAAGTTGAGCAGAGGAACATCACTCTCCTGACAGAAATCGCTCTTCCCTAAATAATATAATTTAGTATATACACACTCAGTGATCTTGGTGTTTTAAGCAATCTGATTGGTTCGCTATCTCTGGCTAATGAGCATTATTCACCCCCTACCGAGTGAATAATGCGTAAGCCAAACAAAAATAGAGCATACTTTTGAATTAAGCATACTTTTGATTCACACTGATTTGAACGGTGTTTAAGGACCATTATTCTAGACTGTCACGAGGTTTTTTCGAAGATTAACTATAGATTTTCCATGTTCAAAGATTCTGTAAATAGTTTCGCGAATTCGCGCATGCTTTGTACAGCTTGCACGTTTTCCGAGCATGAATTTAGAGGTCAATTAAATCGATTTTTAATGGTTTCCTTCTGAAATGTTGAGATCACTTCCTGTGTATATTACTAAAACAATTATTCTTCTCAACCTCGGTGAATAGTGGCAGAATATTTACCTCGCGGCGCGGTAAATATTCTGCCACTATTCACCTCGATTTCAAAGAATAATTGTTAAGTATTAAAAAATCATGATTTTCTTCAAGACTTAACTGGAAGTATTCTCTTTTTCACTAAAATTTTTTCTAAAAAATGTGGCCCTTTCGAATAAATAAGGAGGAGAAATGCTTTTTGGAACACAAAATTTCACAAGAACATCTGAATTTTGTTATTGTGGCTGTTTTCTCTTCCACTCGTATGTGCTAAAGCAATATGTTATCGAAGGTTGCCATTTTTCAACTATCATGCGCTAATTTCCCTTTCGTAAACGGTCGATGCCATTTTAACGGTCGATGCCATTTTTAAACGGTCGATGCCATCATTGGTAACCAAGCCTTTCAGAATGAACGATGCCATATCTCTTTTAGTTTAGGCCTGGACAAGGTAGAAACTGGTATGATTTGTTGATGTAGTATAATAAAATGCACTCACCAAATGCTTAATTGTTCATATTCACACTGGTTTGCTTGCGGTTAGCTCTTATTTAATGTTTGGGGCAACTCTATTATTAATGTTTAAGAATGTCACGTTTTATAGTTACATTTGGGGGAGATTTGGCGGATCAACCTGGTAGTGTAGTGGTAAGAAACATAAAATAAGAGCTAACCGCAAGCAAATTTTCCTTTTTCTTTAATTTAGTAGAGAAAAATTCGTTTACAGTTAGAACTGGAAATTTCTAAGTGTCGCGAAAATGGCGTCGACCGTTTACGAAAGGGAAATGCGCCGGACGCCGACCTCATAAAAGGCTTGTTTTCACGGTGTGTATATTTTTGAAGAAAAGAAAGGAAGTCCCAACAAACTCAAAAGCAGTGATTTTTGTAATGTTGCACAACTTTGTTTCTTTGCACTTTGAATCTTGTAATAAGACCAAAAGATACTATTGCAGTTTGAAGATACCAGCTGAGTATTTAAGAGAAAGTGCATGAGATATGACAGCCTGTGAGCAGGCTTAAACCTTTGAGTCACACGTGCAAGCAGGGCTCGAAGTTAACTTTTCAGTCCACTGGCAAAGTTTGGCTATTAAGATTTTTTCCACTAGCAAACTGGTGAGACCATAAGCAAATTCTTTCCAAATGTTTGGAAGCCATGGATGATTCAAACTCGCAATTGTTTGCTAGTGGATATTTTTCGCACTCGCAGCTTATCAAAATCACTCGCATTTTGCGAGTATGCGAGTGTGAATTTCGAGCCCTGGGCCAAGCGGTGAAGAGCAAAGTGATCTGGCAGGAAGTGGTCTGGTGAGGAGACGCCAAGAAAGTGAGTCTGCATTGATCTCTTATTAGGGACCTTTAGATCGGAGGACGAGGAAGACTACGAGTACAAGTTTTCCATACTGAGCATGCGCATAAGGTTTCGGGGTCGACATTTTTCCAAGTGCGCGTGCTCAGAACAGAAAACTAGTACTCGTAGTCGTCCTCGTCCTCCGATCTAAAGGTCTCTATTTTTCATTTCTGCTTCGCGTGAGCGAAGTGAAATACCATTGCAAAAGCAGGAAAGGCGAGAAAAGTGTCAATCTGTTACGTTTGATGAGGAGCAATTAGATCCCCATGGAGTCGGTCTTTTCCCCCTTAATTGTTCTCACAATAAAAAATAAGTCGTCTACATTTGGAGTCAGAGGAAGAGTTGAGCGCGCGTATTACTGATGCTTTAACAAAGTTCCAATCTTTTTCTGGTTAAATTTCAAACTAAAGAGGGAGCAGAGAGTAGTGGTTGAAATTATGTTAATGAATCAAGACGTGCTTGTCGTGTTCCCAACTGTATTATATTGGAAGAGTTAAAAATTACAAACGTTTGTGATTGCAAGTGGGCAACTAAATGACATGAAGCGTTTGCCTGTTTACAAGACCAGACTACTAAACCAAGATCACGAGGAATCAAGTGTGTGTCCTTGTTAGACATAAACTTTGACGGCTTTTCTTCAGCAAAACTTCATCAACAGATATTGGGCCTGCATGTTGTTATAACAGAGATTTACAATTTTCCCGAGAAATTTGAGCGGCCAAAGTTTATACTTCCGGTGAAAATTAGTTGGGTTCTTTTTTTCTGGGGTTCCTTGGATGGAAATGAAAACTTTGCAGAGATCAGAGCAGGCTCACTTTCTGGTCTCGTGGCTTTGCGGTTGGGTTTAGTGCTCGTAGTTATGCCGCACACCCTTGTGCTCCAACGTGAGTCTGCTCGCAAGCTAGATATGATGTGGTCTTATGCGCCTACTACCACAAAGAGCACTATTGATGATGGTGATGATGCATATGTTGTAGCAGGTGGACCATTATTATTTTATTTTTGATTTTTTTTTTTTTTTTGGGGGGGGGGGGGGGGGGGCGGGGTGGGGGGTTGGGCAGTTTACAAAAAAAAATTCACATAGCAAAGACAGCTGGGAAAAAAATTGTGCAAGAGGAGCCACCAGGAAAAAAATGAGTGAGTACTTTCTGGTCTCCAGTTCGCATTATGATGTTAAAAAGTCTTGCACAAGTTAGTACCCAACCCCCCCCCCCCCAAAAAAAAAATGCACAACGTAATAACTAGTACAGGTGAAGAGGAAAATTCATGCCCCCCCCCCCCCCCCACCAAAGAAAAAAAAATTGCCCAAAACCCCCGCCCCCGCCCCGCCCCCGCCCCTTCTAAAGAAATAAAGGTCCATCCCCAAATTCTGTACAACATCTTTTTATTAATAGACCAAGTTTGTATTCTTAGTTTCTGCCCGGAACTATCTTGCAACTGGGGATAGTGCAAAAGAGTCTTTTCACATGCAAATGACATTTATTTCTTTTTAATGATTTTCCCTCCATGAGCCTCCACTACAAGCTAGGGCCAATCTATTACCGAGAATATCAATATGGTCTATAAAGCTAAATTGGCTGGTTTTGATAAACAGAAAGACAGCATTCACAGTAGCCCTGATATATGTGTTTTACAAATAAAATATCTATAATAAAATGAAAATAAAATTCCACTAAGTTCCAAAAAAATGTTTCTTTAGTTCGTAGTTAATTAACGCTCCTTATTTGAATTTTCATTTGCACAGTCTATAAGCTCATCAACAGAGGAAGTGACAAGCTTCTTCACAGTTATTTCACCACCTATAACTTTCTCTCTGATAGTATCCCTGTGTTTCAAAGTGAAGACTAAAGACCGCATTTTTCTCTTGTAGGTGTTACTGATAAGTCGGCCATATGTGTGAAACACAGTTCTTTCAATAAGCTCTGGTAAATTCTCTGCAGTCTGCAAATAAAATGAAAGAACTATGTCATCCATTGAATAAATAAAGCACGTTTCTCATAATTTTGTTGTAAGTTATGTTACACCAGCATTCATTGTAAACTCTTAAGAACCAAACAGTGAAATCTCCATGATGACCATGTCTTGGCCAACTTTCCATGGCAACTGAAAGTAAAAAGTCGATTATTTCTCTGACTAAAATCTGAATTTGATAAACAAATGCAATCTGATTTGATAAATCCATTCACACAACCAGGCCCTGGACTGATGTGTGTACAGCTTTTATCACTGATCCATGCATACCTTTTTCTGTTAGTGCAATTAATAGGTCTAAGGTATAAAAGCATAACATACAGATCTAGATGTCTGTTTAAATGGTATTTTTTCAGGCCATTCGACACACTGTTGGTTTCAGTCATGGATTCAAACAAATTGATCATGTGATCATAACCTTTGCAATCCTGTAATGAGGTAATCTTTCCTGCCAATTCCTGCCATTTGCAAGTTTGTTGCGTGTTGCACTCTCTAGCAAGATACGATTCAAGATATGTTCCAAAGACGAGTTTGAACAATTCAAAATCCATGCATGGAGAAGACTGTCTTGAACTTGCTACTTTTAAGAATCTTACAACAGCTGTGCTGCAAAGTGTAGCTAGGAGATGTTTCTCATTATGTGTACTTTTTTGAATCCCTGGCTTAAACCAATGATGCATGTAATGGCTTAAAAAAAGGCATTTCAACAGACCTCTGGTCAGTTGAATCAGTTCCTACCGTCAATTGAAGAGCATCAGCTAATAGCTGTCTTGCCTTCCCTCTGACAACTTCAGTTTTCTTGTCACAGTGAACTTCTATAAGAGGTTTTTCTTTTTCAAGATCTCTGATAAAATGTCTCCATCTCCTGAAAACTTGCTTTGCCTGTTCTCTTATTTCATCACTGCTTCCTTGACGTCGAAGACCATTGACTGTGTGACCAATTTTTGTGGACAGCAACACATCTTTTGATAAGTTCTTTGACCCTAACAATTTCAATGATGACAAAATTGTCTCAGATGAGGAAACGTCACTTTCCAACTGGCATTTGAGATGCTGTATTTCTTCCACCACAACCACACTCTTCAAGAAAACAAAGAAAACATATAAACTACGCATCATATAGAACTATGTTTTGGGTTGCCTTGTTTCGAATTACAGGTAGGAGACTGAAACTCTTACAGTTGAACCCTTATTGAGCAGTTACCCTCATAGCCAGTGTCACAGCTGCCTCTCCCCATGTGATACAGGCTAGCACCCTTTGAGACTGCTTACTTTGAATATTTCTACCATTGGGTGTGAACATGTAATCACACTTATGCATGATAAACATGTGTTTAAATGCTTAAATCACTTATCACCTTTTAAAGTATTTGAGACTCTTATCTGCCATCAAAAGTCATTTTCAATTTTGCTAAGGATGTACCGTCAGTGGAAGTCCTCACCAGGGCTAAATGGGTCACTCTAAGAACTTTCTATAAGCAATATATCCTGAAACTAACTTCCGGTATAAGATGTACCAGATGATTTACCATCCTGTATGACAGCACATATCGTGAAATTGCAACCCTCTTATAATTTAAGGAACAGTCTAATGTTGGAAATCCAACCTTTCAAGTTGAATATCAGAAAGTATTTCATATCTTATAGAGGTCCAGTTTTGTAAAATTATTTGCCAACCGAGTGCCGTAACGCGAATAGTGTGAAAAGTTTCTCCAGGATGATTACAAACTTACTTAGGTCAGGGACGTTGAGCTCCTCCTTAAAAGAAGTTTTTAGGTCTTCAATTTTATCAGTTAGACAAAACTATCAATTATTAATCTAAATATTAATTGTTTATTGTAAATATTAATCTTATGTTTACACATATAAGAAGGTCATAAGTCTCATTTTACTTTATAATTATATACTAGAAAAGTCCTCATCAGGACGGTTAATGGGAGTTTTATTTACAGTATTTAACTGACAATAAGTTTCAGACTGATAACTGATGAATTCATAACAAGCGCGATTGCTTTCCGGTAATTTCCGAAGCATGCTAAAACATCCCGAACTCGCTCCACAATAACATTTATTGTTATTGTAGTGCTAGCTAGGGATATTTTAGCATGCCTCGGAGAGTCGCCGGAAAGTAATCACGCGTTCGTAAATTCATAAGATACAGAGAATGTACAATAGCATGGTGATTCGAGACAAAAGAAAATTATGATGAAGAAAACAAACAACATGAGTGAAAATAAGCGCAATATTTTCCTGAGTTGACGCTGAAAAATTAGCAACCTTAGAGTGTTTCAATTTATTTGAAACTCCGGTATTACGTTAAATATGGATTAATCTTATTGAGGGCCAAGTATAAAAAACATTCATCGAGTGGTTTTTAATTCCCACCCAATTTAAGAATTTTAGGGGCAATTTTGATAGAATTGCAAAAAATCCACTAGACTGATACTCAAAAGATTGTGCGTGAAGGAGATCGAAAGCACATGCATATAGTGGGCACACGCAAATTCAGCAAAGTCACGGAATGCTTCTCAAAATTCATGACAAGATGCCACCTAAATAAACAAAGTTTAGATAAAAGCGCGATAAACCATGCTTTTTGAGATGGTTTTTACTATAGTGAACTTTGTTTTCATTCTCCCGCAGTTACTAACGCAACAAACTAGACTTGCGTTTACCATGGTAAAGTGAGAAAAGCCGCTCACATTGAAAAAACCCATTTACCATGGTAAACTTTCGTTACTATGGTAAAAAAGCTCAAGTGGGCATGTGACCTCAACCATTGTCACCTAAATATATATTAAACATCATGCTGACTGACTATACTATGCATAAAACCTTCCCTCTGCTCGTGACTTGGTCTTTCTTTTCTTCGGGATCTTCCCAAAAGTTAGGACGTTAAAGAACACATTAAGCCATTTAAAATAGTTAAGATCAAAGCATCTCCTATAAAAATTAAACTCACCGCGAGACTCTCGATTGTTGCCTGTTCTTGTTATCCTTTGTCACTGTACTTTTACGTTCGGGTCTGGGAAGACGTTTGGTTCGGACGACAAATCTATCCATTATGTGCCTTCACAACAACCTTATCAATCGCCGAATCCGTGTCAGTATTACGTCAAGGTTGTCGGCCATATTGAATGTGAATTGGCCAGGCTACCAAGGCTTTGAAGATATTGGCGGGAAAAAAATTATCATCATCTAATTTTTGGCAAAGCATGGCCTGTGGTGCTTATACCTGTCGTAGCTTACAATTACAGTAAACACCCGCTTATAGAACAAATGGATTAAGAACACCAGGCTGAAATTTGGCCAATAAAGCCCCATTTTTATAAGAACAAGATCAACCTGAAAAATTCAGCATGTTCTTATATGGAAAAGGTGTCATAATTACATAAAAAAACAAGTGTGGTGTATTTATTAATCATTACCTATATTAATGAAGGACAGCCAGTCATCTCATCTATAGATACAGTACAGATCATTAAAATCAAAGAATATTTATTTTATTAATTTATGCTAATTTTACATCTAGGGGCATTTTTGGGTAGTACCCGTATTACTAATACAGTATAGAAATTTAAGAACATTTTAAGAACACTTTGAGGCTGATTTGTCACCAAGCACCCGTTAAATAAGAACCCGATCAGCCTGACCTCCCAAATCCTGTGTTCTTATATGCGGGTGTTTACTGTACCTGCCTATGCCAAAGATTCCGAAATTTCGACCGGAATTAAAATGGAATGGTCCGTTACGGTTACCCCGACAGGAATATTCGGGAGCACCTCTAGAAGTGGTCCACTTGTTCGGTCGGGATATTCCGCCCAAAGTTCGCCGTTCCATTTTTCACAAATTGCCCTAATTAGGGAATTCGGACAAGGAATAATAAAAATGGTAAGAGCCATTCCTATTGGGGGGTTTTATGTCACGTCACTAAAATTCAAACTACAGAGCTATTGATCCAAAGATTTTACTTTCGTAATGTATAAGAGCAGTTGAAAACTTATGTTCATACAAATTTTCGCTCCAATGGGTTCTTGGTTTTGTGATAGACCACGCTTGACATTCTAAGCTTTGCGTGACGCAGCATTTACCTCACGGCCGAAGGAGCTGTCATGCTGGTTACAAAAAGTGACTTTGGGAAATTTGGCTATCTGAACAGTTCATGTATTAGAAAAATTGTTATCGAAGGTATTACGCTTTTGTAGCAAAACTCAGTGACAGATGTTGGTGCCCATCTGGATGGGCACCAGAATGTCGTTCCGTTTTCCTCGGGTATTCCCACTGATCTCTGACCGGTCGGTTTGGCATAATGAAAGCACTCCTGGATTGAGGGTTTCAGCAGGACTGTGGGTTCCAATGCCTCTTTTTATGGTATTGTACAAAATCAAGAGATTATCAAGGTAAGTACCTTGAGAATTCTTCTTGACAATAGAAAAATTGTACCATATCATGGTCCGCGCGGATCCCAAGAACTTTTACCGGTCTCCGTTCCTATTATTCTAAAACTTGCAAT
>JAHPZR010017460.1:0-12679 GCA_019787425.1 Platygyra sinensis
ACTAGTAATAGTTGACACTAAAACTGCCCCGCTGATTCAAGCTTTGTGATTTGTACATAGTGCTTTGTATTTGTAACTGAACGAGATCCGTCCCCAGGCTCCTTATTTGTACTTTAAGGTGGCGAAAGACTGGGGAGAAATTATGTCACGACAAAGGTTGCAGCACAGGCTGGGAAGGTAGGAATGCAATGCATTTTAGTGAAATCAACTTTGGAGAGATGCCCGTTGTGTTGCAAACAGACTGGCCTCCTCAAAATTTAAGTTTCCAAAAGTTTTTCTTCGAATGTCTGACTAAAACAGGCATTGCAAACTCTGGCTTGAAATGAACTACAGTTTTCTATAAGATGCAACCAAACACGCTCACGAATACGTGACAGATATTTTCTGTTTTGATCGTTCTCACAACATTGTGATAGATTAATGTACAGCAATTGAAGAAATTCACTTCGGGTAGACAGTTTTGCCAAGGATGGAAGAAACAAATATCTTGAAATTTCCAAAAAGCAATCAACAGCACAAGAATAAACTCCTGGTTTTTCAAAAAGTGAATTCATGAAATGGTTAGGCATTGTGAAATTCTCTCACCTCTACACAATCAATGAATGGCAAATGATTCACTAGCTGTTCTCTAGTTTTATCTGAAAATAGTAAAACACTGCAATTTAACAAAAAAGTGTGAACGAATGTGCACCTTATAAACTGATTAGGCTTTCGACTGATCACGAAGACAAAAATATTCAAAACACAGGCAAGCATTCACAATTTTCTCACCTTTACGCAACAAATACCGCTTGAATTTCTAGAGATCGCTTCCTGTGTATTTCCTTTCAATATCTCTCTAAAATGTATCTGTATGTAAGAAGTAAAGCACCGTAATTTACATGTAACAAAAATTATAAACAAATGCGCACTTTATGAAACGATTAAGCCATTGATCAAATATCTTTCCCAGCGTCTGTTAGAGGTATAAAATGTAAGCGAGATTTCTCACCTTTTCGCATGAAATCACTACAATCAGTCGAATTCTTTAGCTTCTCTATTTCGTTTTCCTTCAAAGAAATGGCGTAAATACGAGTAAACGGCAAAACAAAATTCAAACAAACAAATTTCAAGCACAGAACTGCCTACGTCCTTTTACTGTAACTGTTACTTTTGTATTTTGTTCTAAACCTTAACTGTTTTGAACCTCGAGTGAGCATTGATCGGTTGAGCGATCGTCGTTGACTGAGTCTTTCAGTCACTGGAAGTGATTTGTGTCTGACAAATCGTGGTTGGGAGAGATTTGTGTCTGGCAAATCGAAGACAAATCGTGGCTCGAAGTGATTTGTGTCTGACAAATCGAAGATATTTTCAAAGCTCAGTAGTAGCTCGACATTGGACTGAGTCTTTCCGTCGCTGATCGATCGTGTGACTGAAATTCGTGAGACTACCACTTCAGTTACTGCAAATAAGATTTGTGCGATAGTAGTTTTGGATCAGTCCTCCCAATCTCCCAAAGCCTCTTGCAAATGTGTTACTAAAAACCGAAAAGATCCTACTTCGCCAAAATATTATGTCAAATACGGCTTTCCTCCTCAGACCATGTGCTGCAACCTTACTGCCGCGAGCATTTACATCAAGTAATCGATATCGCCTTTATCGTCTCAACATCAAAGCTTTCTGCCTGTCAAATCAAACACCCGTCATCAACTCCCGACACCTTTAGCGGGCGAAAATGTCACACCTCCCAAGACTGTTAGCGGTCGCAAAAATGTCACACCTCCCAAGACTGTTAGCGGTCGCATTTTAGCCAACTCGAGATTTCGTCTGGTAATATCGACTGTATATCCATACTGTAAGTACTTCTTCTATTTACGCACGGACCACAATGATGCCTCCTCGGGTTTTGGCCTCTGGGCCAAAACCCTGCGGGGGCAATTATCGTTAGTAATATTGCAACTACTGTTGCAGAATTATTATTAGATATTTATCTTGTAGAAACTTTTCGTCCGGAAGTGGTTACTTCTTATCAATTTATCTTTGTTGATCTTGAGTGTGATTATTGCAATAAATCTATTTATTGTAGTTTTAAAGGTGGCTAGGGAACTTATATTGTATTGCATTAGTTATTGATTATTGTTCATTTTAAAACCGTTTGTAGAGTCCCAGACATCACTAACGTTTTCTGTTATATGTCGTATTGTTCTTGCATTTCGATTCGTTCTTCCGTGTATGATCTATTAGATGATATACGGATAGGTGAAGTTATTAATTATTATTATTATTATTTTTTTTTTTTTGCTTCTCTATTTTGTAAAACAAATAGATTCTAGGTTAGCGTGCGCCAGTTCAATAATAGATCATAGATGTCGTCAAAATGTGTTAAGAAAATTGATGACACCCTCACCTAACGGTTCGTGGGCCGAGTATTTGTGTTCTAGTCCTTACCACATTTTGACGTAATCTGTGACCTGTTTTACTAAACAGACGCACGGAAATATAGGATCTATTTTTTTTCAATTGATGAAAATGCAAAAGAAGGACTGTAATGCAATAACTGACTCACTATCCAAGGTGTACATTCACTGAAATCTTACTATCATGAGGCCTTTGCCCGGGGTGGGGAGAGGGTACTGTCATATATGGGCTATATAAGTATGTGCGGCTGTGAAGGGTACTCTAGCGTAGGGTATATAAATCAGAGCGTTTGGGTCTTGAATAGGGTATCAATTTTTTACGAAACTAAGGAAACCAGGAATTGCTACTCAAGAGTAAAATAAAATCGGTAAGTTTAAATTTTCACGACTCAACCTCAACAGCGATGATAGATGAGTATCATAAAACGCTACTAGATATTATTAACTGTCAAAAATCAGTTTCTGGAAAACAGCTAGTCTAGGATAGGAGTGATTTGAGGAGTTTACTCCAGTATAGGGTTGCAAAATTCAGCTGAACTAGCTCTGGTATAGGCTAAGGGTTTCAGGGTCCCAGCGGCACATCCCCACCCAGAAATTCCTAAAGTACCTCACCCGGGGGCCTTTCATTAAATTGGAAAGACAATCAATGAAAAGTGATCATTGGAAATTCAATTCATCATTTATAAATATATCAATCAAACATGCAATCATTCACTATAATCTGTGAATCACAATTATCTATATACTCCGAATTAGAAATGGTGTTTGTAGTCGAAGATAGCGGACTATTGAAATTTGTGACGCCATTTGGAAGTTTTGTGACATCGTAATCGTCATGTATTATCACAAAAGTAAACATTTTGAACGCGTTACACCTCATACAAGTTGATATTTCTATTGAGTGAATACTCTTTAAGGTGCATGGGACACTTTGCGCCCTCCCTCCCCTCCCTCCCCCACCGCCCTCTCATGAAGGTCACAAAGTCGCAATAAGTTAGAAGAAGAGATATAATTCCTAGAGCAGAGCTTGTGGTAAAATTGGTCTAAAACTCTGTTGCTATGAGAAGGTCAAAAGAGGAGCAGTAGATACATCCTATCTTTGCGAGAGACAACCGAACAGCTTGAACTGAATCTTTCAGTAAGGAGTGATTAGTAACGGGTCTGAGACTCGGGTCTCTTAGATGTAAGGGGACGCGCGAAGCTCCAAGAAAGTAAAGAGAGCCGAACGGGGTCCGTAACTGGCTTATTAAGCGAACCAAACAATGACTACATTCTTAAAAACAACAATAACAACAACAGTTATTTTACGTGAGTTATCAGTGCCAATGACAGAAGTGCATGGGGACCAAAGAAAATGTAATTAAAATAAGAGACTTAAGTCACTGGAAGCCACGAGAGGGTAAATACAAACCAGACTTTGGAATTAAAGTCGGTTACCGATTTCTATCAAATACACATTTTGGATGAAGTCTTTGTTAACCCTGAGTGATTAAAAATGAAGTCTTAACAATCGTGGATTCATTGCTAAGATCGTTAGCGTTAAGTTTATGGAAATCAGTAGTTTAAACCAATTAATTAAGGAAGAAGCCATAGCGTGGTTTTCAATTTAGATTGAACGCAACGGGCCATTTCCAAGATGTCCTTTGCCTCTGCCTCAAAAACAAGTCGTCGCGCGAAAATGCCTTTTTTCATGCAAATCAAACTCATTTTTATAAATAAAAATTTGCGTGAGGACTCGTTTTGAAACAGAGGCGAAAGACAACTCGTCAATGATCTATTCGCGCTTGCTTTTGGTTTGTATTACAGCGTCAAGTGATTGGCTTACGAAAACTCGCGCCACTTTGACCTCCAATCAGAAGAAAAACGGAATATGGAAAACTGAGGATTGTCCCTGGCACTAGAGGGTTCCTCCATGTCGATCCAAACCAGATGGGACAATGTTTAAAGCATTTCTTTATGAATAATAACGAGCAGCCTGCATACACGAGTGACAACACAACGTTTATTTGGAGACAAGTTGAGCAGAGGAACATCACTCTCCTGACAGAAATCGCTCTTCCCTAAATAATATAATTTAGTATATACACACTCAGTGATCTTGGTGTTTTAAGCAATCTGATTGGTTCGCTATCTCTGGCTAATGAGCATTATTCACCCCCTACCGAGTGAATAATGCGTAAGCCAAACAAAAATAGAGCATACTTTTGAATTAAGCATACTTTTGATTCACACTGATTTGAACGGTGTTTAAGGACCATTATTCTAGACTGTCACGAGGTTTTTTCGAAGATTAACTATAGATTTTCCATGTTCAAAGATTCTGTAAATAGTTTCGCGAATTCGCGCATGCTTTGTACAGCTTGCACGTTTTCCGAGCATGAATTTAGAGGTCAATTAAATCGATTTTTAATGGTTTCCTTCTGAAATGTTGAGATCACTTCCTGTGTATATTACTAAAACAATTATTCTTCTCAACCTCGGTGAATAGTGGCAGAATATTTACCTCGCGGCGCGGTAAATATTCTGCCACTATTCACCTCGATTTCAAAGAATAATTGTTAAGTATTAAAAAATCATGATTTTCTTCAAGACTTAACTGGAAGTATTCTCTTTTTCACTAAAATTTTTTCTAAAAAATGTGGCCCTTTCGAATAAATAAGGAGGAGAAATGCTTTTTGGAACACAAAATTTCACAAGAACATCTGAATTTTGTTATTGTGGCTGTTTTCTCTTCCACTCGTATGTGCTAAAGCAATATGTTATCGAAGGTTGCCATTTTTCAACTATCATGCGCTAATTTCCCTTTCGTAAACGGTCGATGCCATTTTAACGGTCGATGCCATTTTTAAACGGTCGATGCCATCATTGGTAACCAAGCCTTTCAGAATGAACGATGCCATATCTCTTTTAGTTTAGGCCTGGACAAGGTAGAAACTGGTATGATTTGTTGATGTAGTATAATAAAATGCACTCACCAAATGCTTAATTGTTCATATTCACACTGGTTTGCTTGCGGTTAGCTCTTATTTAATGTTTGGGGCAACTCTATTATTAATGTTTAAGAATGTCACGTTTTATAGTTACATTTGGGGGAGATTTGGCGGATCAACCTGGTAGTGTAGTGGTAAGAAACATAAAATAAGAGCTAACCGCAAGCAAATTTTCCTTTTTCTTTAATTTAGTAGAGAAAAATTCGTTTACAGTTAGAACTGGAAATTTCTAAGTGTCGCGAAAATGGCGTCGACCGTTTACGAAAGGGAAATGCGCCGGACGCCGACCTCATAAAAGGCTTGTTTTCACGGTGTGTATATTTTTGAAGAAAAGAAAGGAAGTCCCAACAAACTCAAAAGCAGTGATTTTTGTAATGTTGCACAACTTTGTTTCTTTGCACTTTGAATCTTGTAATAAGACCAAAAGATACTATTGCAGTTTGAAGATACCAGCTGAGTATTTAAGAGAAAGTGCATGAGATATGACAGCCTGTGAGCAGGCTTAAACCTTTGAGTCACACGTGCAAGCAGGGCTCGAAGTTAACTTTTCAGTCCACTGGCAAAGTTTGGCTATTAAGATTTTTTCCACTAGCAAACTGGTGAGACCATAAGCAAATTCTTTCCAAATGTTTGGAAGCCATGGATGATTCAAACTCGCAATTGTTTGCTAGTGGATATTTTTCGCACTCGCAGCTTATCAAAATCACTCGCATTTTGCGAGTATGCGAGTGTGAATTTCGAGCCCTGGGCCAAGCGGTGAAGAGCAAAGTGATCTGGCAGGAAGTGGTCTGGTGAGGAGACGCCAAGAAAGTGAGTCTGCATTGATCTCTTATTAGGGACCTTTAGATCGGAGGACGAGGAAGACTACGAGTACAAGTTTTCCATACTGAGCATGCGCATAAGGTTTCGGGGTCGACATTTTTCCAAGTGCGCGTGCTCAGAACAGAAAACTAGTACTCGTAGTCGTCCTCGTCCTCCGATCTAAAGGTCTCTATTTTTCATTTCTGCTTCGCGTGAGCGAAGTGAAATACCATTGCAAAAGCAGGAAAGGCGAGAAAAGTGTCAATCTGTTACGTTTGATGAGGAGCAATTAGATCCCCATGGAGTCGGTCTTTTCCCCCTTAATTGTTCTCACAATAAAAAATAAGTCGTCTACATTTGGAGTCAGAGGAAGAGTTGAGCGCGCGTATTACTGATGCTTTAACAAAGTTCCAATCTTTTTCTGGTTAAATTTCAAACTAAAGAGGGAGCAGAGAGTAGTGGTTGAAATTATGTTAATGAATCAAGACGTGCTTGTCGTGTTCCCAACTGTATTATATTGGAAGAGTTAAAAATTACAAACGTTTGTGATTGCAAGTGGGCAACTAAATGACATGAAGCGTTTGCCTGTTTACAAGACCAGACTACTAAACCAAGATCACGAGGAATCAAGTGTGTGTCCTTGTTAGACATAAACTTTGACGGCTTTTCTTCAGCAAAACTTCATCAACAGATATTGGGCCTGCATGTTGTTATAACAGAGATTTACAATTTTCCCGAGAAATTTGAGCGGCCAAAGTTTATACTTCCGGTGAAAATTAGTTGGGTTCTTTTTTTCTGGGGTTCCTTGGATGGAAATGAAAACTTTGCAGAGATCAGAGCAGGCTCACTTTCTGGTCTCGTGGCTTTGCGGTTGGGTTTAGTGCTCGTAGTTATGCCGCACACCCTTGTGCTCCAACGTGAGTCTGCTCGCAAGCTAGATATGATGTGGTCTTATGCGCCTACTACCACAAAGAGCACTATTGATGATGGTGATGATGCATATGTTGTAGCAGGTGGACCATTATTATTTTATTTTTGATTTTTTTTTTTTTTTTGGGGGGGGGGGGGGGGGGGCGGGGTGGGGGGTTGGGCAGTTTACAAAAAAAAATTCACATAGCAAAGACAGCTGGGAAAAAAATTGTGCAAGAGGAGCCACCAGGAAAAAAATGAGTGAGTACTTTCTGGTCTCCAGTTCGCATTATGATGTTAAAAAGTCTTGCACAAGTTAGTACCCAACCCCCCCCCCCCCAAAAAAAAAATGCACAACGTAATAACTAGTACAGGTGAAGAGGAAAATTCATGCCCCCCCCCCCCCCCCACCAAAGAAAAAAAAATTGCCCAAAACCCCCGCCCCCGCCCCGCCCCCGCCCCTTCTAAAGAAATAAAGGTCCATCCCCAAATTCTGTACAACATCTTTTTATTAATAGACCAAGTTTGTATTCTTAGTTTCTGCCCGGAACTATCTTGCAACTGGGGATAGTGCAAAAGAGTCTTTTCACATGCAAATGACATTTATTTCTTTTTAATGATTTTCCCTCCATGAGCCTCCACTACAAGCTAGGGCCAATCTATTACCGAGAATATCAATATGGTCTATAAAGCTAAATTGGCTGGTTTTGATAAACAGAAAGACAGCATTCACAGTAGCCCTGATATATGTGTTTTACAAATAAAATATCTATAATAAAATGAAAATAAAATTCCACTAAGTTCCAAAAAAATGTTTCTTTAGTTCGTAGTTAATTAACGCTCCTTATTTGAATTTTCATTTGCACAGTCTATAAGCTCATCAACAGAGGAAGTGACAAGCTTCTTCACAGTTATTTCACCACCTATAACTTTCTCTCTGATAGTATCCCTGTGTTTCAAAGTGAAGACTAAAGACCGCATTTTTCTCTTGTAGGTGTTACTGATAAGTCGGCCATATGTGTGAAACACAGTTCTTTCAATAAGCTCTGGTAAATTCTCTGCAGTCTGCAAATAAAATGAAAGAACTATGTCATCCATTGAATAAATAAAGCACGTTTCTCATAATTTTGTTGTAAGTTATGTTACACCAGCATTCATTGTAAACTCTTAAGAACCAAACAGTGAAATCTCCATGATGACCATGTCTTGGCCAACTTTCCATGGCAACTGAAAGTAAAAAGTCGATTATTTCTCTGACTAAAATCTGAATTTGATAAACAAATGCAATCTGATTTGATAAATCCATTCACACAACCAGGCCCTGGACTGATGTGTGTACAGCTTTTATCACTGATCCATGCATACCTTTTTCTGTTAGTGCAATTAATAGGTCTAAGGTATAAAAGCATAACATACAGATCTAGATGTCTGTTTAAATGGTATTTTTTCAGGCCATTCGACACACTGTTGGTTTCAGTCATGGATTCAAACAAATTGATCATGTGATCATAACCTTTGCAATCCTGTAATGAGGTAATCTTTCCTGCCAATTCCTGCCATTTGCAAGTTTGTTGCGTGTTGCACTCTCTAGCAAGATACGATTCAAGATATGTTCCAAAGACGAGTTTGAACAATTCAAAATCCATGCATGGAGAAGACTGTCTTGAACTTGCTACTTTTAAGAATCTTACAACAGCTGTGCTGCAAAGTGTAGCTAGGAGATGTTTCTCATTATGTGTACTTTTTTGAATCCCTGGCTTAAACCAATGATGCATGTAATGGCTTAAAAAAAGGCATTTCAACAGACCTCTGGTCAGTTGAATCAGTTCCTACCGTCAATTGAAGAGCATCAGCTAATAGCTGTCTTGCCTTCCCTCTGACAACTTCAGTTTTCTTGTCACAGTGAACTTCTATAAGAGGTTTTTCTTTTTCAAGATCTCTGATAAAATGTCTCCATCTCCTGAAAACTTGCTTTGCCTGTTCTCTTATTTCATCACTGCTTCCTTGACGTCGAAGACCATTGACTGTGTGACCAATTTTTGTGGACAGCAACACATCTTTTGATAAGTTCTTTGACCCTAACAATTTCAATGATGACAAAATTGTCTCAGATGAGGAAACGTCACTTTCCAACTGGCATTTGAGATGCTGTATTTCTTCCACCACAACCACACTCTTCAAGAAAACAAAGAAAACATATAAACTACGCATCATATAGAACTATGTTTTGGGTTGCCTTGTTTCGAATTACAGGTAGGAGACTGAAACTCTTACAGTTGAACCCTTATTGAGCAGTTACCCTCATAGCCAGTGTCACAGCTGCCTCTCCCCATGTGATACAGGCTAGCACCCTTTGAGACTGCTTACTTTGAATATTTCTACCATTGGGTGTGAACATGTAATCACACTTATGCATGATAAACATGTGTTTAAATGCTTAAATCACTTATCACCTTTTAAAGTATTTGAGACTCTTATCTGCCATCAAAAGTCATTTTCAATTTTGCTAAGGATGTACCGTCAGTGGAAGTCCTCACCAGGGCTAAATGGGTCACTCTAAGAACTTTCTATAAGCAATATATCCTGAAACTAACTTCCGGTATAAGATGTACCAGATGATTTACCATCCTGTATGACAGCACATATCGTGAAATTGCAACCCTCTTATAATTTAAGGAACAGTCTAATGTTGGAAATCCAACCTTTCAAGTTGAATATCAGAAAGTATTTCATATCTTATAGAGGTCCAGTTTTGTAAAATTATTTGCCAACCGAGTGCCGTAACGCGAATAGTGTGAAAAGTTTCTCCAGGATGATTACAAACTTACTTAGGTCAGGGACGTTGAGCTCCTCCTTAAAAGAAGTTTTTAGGTCTTCAATTTTATCAGTTAGACAAAACTATCAATTATTAATCTAAATATTAATTGTTTATTGTAAATATTAATCTTATGTTTACACATATAAGAAGGTCATAAGTCTCATTTTACTTTATAATTATATACTAGAAAAGTCCTCATCAGGACGGTTAATGGGAGTTTTATTTACAGTATTTAACTGACAATAAGTTTCAGACTGATAACTGATGAATTCATAACAAGCGCGATTGCTTTCCGGTAATTTCCGAAGCATGCTAAAACATCCCGAACTCGCTCCACAATAACATTTATTGTTATTGTAGTGCTAGCTAGGGATATTTTAGCATGCCTCGGAGAGTCGCCGGAAAGTAATCACGCGTTCGTAAATTCATAAGATACAGGAATGTACAATAGCATGGTGATTCGAGACAAAAGAAAATTATGATGAAGAAAACAAACAACATGAGTGAAATAAGCGCAATATTTTCCTGAGTTGACGCTGAAAAATTAGCAACCTTAGAGTGTTTCAATTTATTTGAAACTCCGGTATTACGTTAAATATGGATTAATCTTATTGAGGGCCAAGTATAAAAAACATTCATCGAGTGGTTTTTAATTCCCACCCAATTTAAGAATTTTAGGGGCAATTTTGATAGAATGCAAAAATCCACTAGACTGATACTCAAAAGATTGTGCGTGAAGGAGATCGAAAGCACATGCATATAGTGGGCACACGCAAATTCAGCAAAGTCACGGAATGCTTCTCAAAATTCATGACAAGATGCCACCTAAATAAACAAAGTTTAGATAAAAGCGCGATAAACCATGCTTTTTGAGATGGTTTTTACTATAGTGAACTTTGTTTTCATTCTCCCGCAGTTACTAACGCAACAAACTAGACTTGCGTTTACCATGGTAAAGTGAGAAAAGCCGCTCACATTGAAAAAACCCATTTACCATGGTAAACTTTCGTTTACTATGGTAAAAAAGCTCAAGTGGGCATGTGACCTCAACCATTGTCACCTAAATATATATTAAACATCATGCTGACTGACTATACTATGCATAAAACCTTCCCTCTGCTCGGACTTGGTCTTTTCTTCGGGATCTTCCCAAAAGTAGGACGTTAAAGAACACATTAAGCCATTTAAAATAGTTAAGATCAAAGCATCTCCTATAAAAATAAACTCACCGCGAGACTCTCGATTGTTGCCTGTTTCTTGTTATCCTTTGTCACTGTACTTTTACGTTCGGGTCTGGGAAGACGTTTGGTTCGGACGACAAATCTATCCATTATGTGCCTTCACAACAACCTTATCAATCGCCGAATCCGTGTCAGTATTACGTCAAGGTTGTCGGCCATATTGAATGTGAATTGGCCAGGCTACCAAGGCTTTGAAGATATTGGCGGGAAAAAAATTATCATCATCTAATTTTTGGCAAAGCATGGCCTGGGTGCTTATACCTGTCGTAGCTTACAATTACAGTAAACACCCGCTTATAGGAACAAATGGATTAAGAACACCAGGCTGAAATTTGGCCAATAAAGCCCCATTTTTATAAGAACAAGATCAACCTGAAAAATTCAGCATGTTCTTATATGGAAAAGGTGTCATAATTACATAAAAAAACAAGTGTGGTGTATTTATTAATCATTACCTATATTAAATGAAGGACAGCCAGTCATCTCATCTATAGATACAGTACAGATCATTAAAATCAAAGAATATTTATTTTATTAATTTATGCTAATTTTACATCTAGGGGCATTTTTGGGTAGTACCCGTATTACTAATACAGTATAGAAATTTAAGAACATTTTAAGAACACTTTGAGGCTGATTTGTCACCAAGCACCCGTTAAATAAGAACCCGATCAGCCTGACCTCCCAAATCCTGTGTTCTTATATGCGGGTGTTTACTGTACCTGCCTATGCCAAAGATTCCGAAAATTTCGACCGGAATTAAAATGGAATGGTCCGTTACGGTTACCCCGACAGGAATATTCGGGAGCACCTCTAGAAGTGGTCCACTTGTTTCGGTCGGGATATTCCGCCCAAAGTTCGCCGTTCCATTTTTCACAAATTGCCCTAATTAGGGAATTCGGACAAGGAATAATAAAAATGGTAAGAGCCATTCCTATTGGGGGGTTTTATGTCACGTCACTAAAATTCAAACTACAGAGCTATTGATCCAAAGATTTTACTTTCGTAATGTATAAGAGCAGTTGAAAACTTATGTTCATACAAATTTTCGCTCCAATGGGTTCTTGGTTTTGTGATAGACCACGCTTGACATTCTAAGCTTTTGCGTGACGCAGCATTTACCTCACGGCCGAAGGAGCTGTCATGCTGGTTACAAAAAGTGACTTTGGGAAATTTGGCTATCTGAACAGTTCATGTATTAGAAAAATTGTTATCGAAGGTATTACGCTTTTGTAGCAAAACTCAGTGACAGATGTTGGTGCCCATCTGGATGGGCACCAGAATGTCGTTCCGTTTTCCTCGGGTATTCCCACTGATCTCTGACCGGTCGGTTTGGCATAATGAAAGCACTCCTGGATTGAGGGTTTCAGCAGGACTGTGGGGTTCCAATGCCTCTTTTTATGGTATTGTACAAAATCAAGAGATTATCAAGGTAAGTACCTTGATAATCTCTTGACAATAGAAAAATTGTCCCATATCATGGTCCGCGCGGATCCCAAGACTTACGGTCTCCGTCCTGATTAT
>JAHPZR010017461.1:5000-10000 GCA_019787425.1 Platygyra sinensis
TCTCAAATTGCAATGTAATTTTTTGCAGAAATAGACACAGAGCTATTATTAATAATTTTTGTAAAGAAATCTTATATGTAAATTAAATCTCTATGTTTCCTACTGGAATCTTTGTGGTTTTTTTCTCAAAATGGAAACAGAAGTAACCTTTTGTTTTTTCCATATAATAAAATCCCACAATGTATGTCTCTGGAAGTCAGCTCCATATAAATTATTATTAGTGATCTGCTAAATGTTGTTCTAAATTATTATTCAACTTTCATACACTGTATGAATTCTGATTTTCTGATTGGTCGATTTGTACCATGTGACACTGGGTTGTGACAAAACAACTTCCTTGATCTCATGATCGTGGTATAATAGCCGTGGTTTAAATTCAACACACCACTGTCATTACACCATGGCTTTGGCTGACTCAGAGTTTGACGGTTTTTGCTTGCAGTGTATTCAGTTTGAATTATACAACTGTCAACGCACTCATTGCTCGTGAATTATTGGGATTTACCTGCAGGATTTCACCAACAATGAACTCAAAATCAAATATAGTTCGAAATAGGAGGAGTTTGAAATAGCTGATACCAGTTACTAGTATGACTGAAAGGCAAGTCCAAGGGAATTGTTTGAGTTTAAAATAATAGGAATAAGAAATAACCAAGTTTGAATCACAGCAGTGCAACTGCATTTCCTTTAAACCTAGTGAATATTGTCACTGAGATTATACCACAATTTTAATGTTCTTCAGAAAGTTTACAAAGCAAGGTTCTTGAAGATGGCTGTTTAAAAGCAGTGCTGACCTATTCTGTATCTGCTGATTCTGAGCTGCAGTTCTGGGCCTCTGCTCTTTTGCTGAACATGGCCATGACATCTGACGATGTTAAGAAAGAGATCATAATGCTAGGAGGATTGAAGCCATTGATGGAGTTAGCAATTGGAGACAGTGATCATCCACAGTGTTCCACTCATGCTGCCAAGACTCTTGTTATGCTTGGTTTTCTTGGTGAGTCCTATATTTTGTTTTGTCTAATGAAGATGTATCGTGGCAATGGAATAAAAGTAAATCATTACTTTTTTCAGACACGAAAATCCCAGTGACTATCCAAGCCCTTGGTTACAAGAATGGTGATCGAGTGAGTATTTCAATCAATGGCAAGGAGCATAGTCCCAATAAACCAGGCATCAATATAGTGGTGATGGACTTTATGACTTTCCAAGTGACGGAAGCTGTGTCATTTGATACCGGCCATGACAAGGAGGCTAGTGAACGACTCATCGAGTTTATTGACATGATACCTGTTGGAACACTAGTGTTCATAGCTGTGAGAGGAGAGGCAAACTATTACATGACGGGTGAGTCCTGCTTCCTTAGCACTATTGGTTGGGGTGTTACATAACATTCCTTCCTTAATCCTATTCATCCTGGGTGGAACATACATTAGGCGTCAACAATTTGTTTCCAACAGAACCATTCCTTTGTAGAATGTTGTGCAGGGCTCGAAATTGCGACCAATATGGTCGCCAATGCGACTAACTTTTTCTCCTTGGCGACTAAAATTTTTGTTTAGTCGCCAGTTTGGCGACCTTTTGCATGATTTAGAAGTACAATAAAGCATTAAACTTAAAATAAACATCGTCCTGCTTTGTGTTCGTCGTAAAAGAATGGGCCAAATCGCATAAAAAAAGCCACGATCCCTCTAAACTTAACGGACTCCTGTTCGCAATATTTTCGGCGACGCCATTAGAGTTTCTCTCTTGGAACCACACAGGAGCAGCAGGAGCCGCAGAATTTTGCAAAAAGACCGCTGAACGATAGCAATTTTGAGAAGAAAAGGCAAGCTTTAGAATCAAAGGTAATCAAGTGTTTCGATGAAGCTTGGCGATTACAATTTATAGCGTTGTTTTGTTGATTGTGTGACGTGCGCTCATGGTTGCCTAGCACGTGATCAAAATCTGCCCCGATCAAATTTCTTTCCAGGATAAAAATAGCCGCGTTGGGAACGAAAACGCTGTGTTTATTTCGTAAGTTTAGCAAGTTTCTGCGAGCATTTTTTAGTTTCTCTGTACGAAGCTTAACTCAACAACGATGTATTTATTAAAACTGTAGAAATTGTACGCGAAAACTGAGAAGTCACTTATTTCTACCGCAAAAACGAAGCCAGCATTTTTTTGCTAAAATACAGGTAAATCTCTGTTTTCGGTGAAACATGCAAGTTGGGCGCCCCCGCGGGAAATGAAAAGTGTTACATTATTGAAAAGAAACGGATAAGTAAGTCGAAAAAATACTTATTGTATGTATGTGTCCCAAGCCATACCAGACAATATCAAACACTTTCAACAAGCGGAACCCGAACATTATTTTGATTATACAAACTGGCGACTTAAAATTTGCATCTGGCGACTATATTTCTTCAGTTAGTCGCCAAAAGGCGACCTAACAATTTTTTTAATTTCGAGCCCTGTTGTGCCTTGCTCCATGTGAAGCCTATCTCTTTTTCCTTGGCCATCACAGTATGTCTCCAAATTGTTACTCAACATTCCTATGGCCACTACACAGCTGCTTAAAACCAAACCGGATTCTTTTGCTTTTGTATTGACTGCAATGATTTTGAGAGGTCACTTACACATGCTTACATGTAGAAACAAAGACTTCACAGATGCTGATGGTAGACTGGTCACTCACAGGATCTTTTACTAACAGAATTTAACTGGCAATTTATAAAATGGTTTGGCAATAAAGGTCATAACTAGAACTGGTTACCTACAACTACCCATGTGCAGCTGCAAGAGTAAAATCGAACTCTGTAACAAGAAAAAAGAATGAGAAAGGTGACTTAATCTACATGGCACAAGCATGATGGGGCAAAGAAAAAAAACTGAGTCCCTGACAGGAATCAAATCCATGACTTCCTGATCACCGGGCGGGTGCTCTATCCACTTAGCTGCAAGAACTTATGGAGAGCAAGGTCGCCCACCCAGTGTTCAGGTGGTCATGGGTTCGATTCCTGTCAGGGACTCAGGTTTTTTCTTTGTCCCATGCTTGTGTCATGTAGATTAATTCACCTTTCACATTATTTTATTACCAGGCACAAAATTTACCATCTTTATTTACTTATCACTTCTCAAGAAAAAAGAATAATATTTATTCAATAACTATAAGAAAAAAATTAGGGTAAGCCATGCCTGGGCTGTCATTAAGTTTTGATTCACCAGTAGCCTTGATCTTCACACCCATAATGAACTTGTTACTTTATTAGTGAGCTGTACCAACGACAGGCAAGTTCACTGTAATGTCATCAAGGAACGACCAAGCATACTCAGCCGCTACAGATGTTACAAGTTACAGCCTGTAGTTAAAATGATAGTGCTGCATGCAAAAAATAATGCAAACATCTTGCAGGTACACTGTATGTATGTACCAGTACATGCACACTTATGTTACTTTGTGTGAACTTTTCAACAGCTGATGCAAAATTACATCTCAGAGATCTTGGAATTGAAGATTACAATTTTAAAACTGGTGAGCTGTGGACATACTGTGGCTACAAGAAGAGAGATGGAGCAGTGAAGATTGCCCTTCATCAAGGCTTTGATGCAGTGGAGTTGGTCACTTCCCTCAATCTAGGTGTGGTTTTAAAATTGTGTTGGATCACAATTGCCAGTAGCAGTGTTCTGCACAAATTTTAACGTAGTCAGCTAAACATTTTAAATTCTTGCTTATGATCTTCTGAAAACTTGACAAATTTTCCTCTCCACAACAGTTGATGTTGTTTTCAAAACGTACCTCATTGAGAAAACAGTAACTACTGTATTTGAGTTTCCTCTTGTGATCTTTTTAATTAAAGTAAACTGAGAGAAAGCATCAGCCTATTAAACTCTAGGTAATATTTCAGAATGCAGAGAATCTACTAAAAACAAACAAAACCCCAAATTTTCTGTTCCTCTCTTCGACAGTCATATTTTGAAGCTGTGTGATCTACATGACTGTATGAAATGCATTTTGGAGAAAAGCAAGACAGCAGCAAATAAAACTTTGTTGATGACCTTAAGCCTCAATAGGTTGCAAGAAGTATTTAGGACAAATTCTTAAATTTAAACTATAACATGATGATTCCCGCTCCATAACAGATGGAATACTGTAGAATGACCCTTACAGCGCTCCAAGCTCACTTTTTCAAAAAGTCGCCTTCTGGCGACCTTTAATTGTAAAATGGTCAACATAAAAAAAATTCAGTCGCCAAAAAACAGAAACGTGAAGGGGAGGACACTTCATGACATATTATACATCGCCAAAAAAATGTGAATGGGAGGACACTTCATGACATATTACAGGAAGGGTTAATGCGCCGAACGCACATTTTCAATTCTTTACTTTGCTACAGTAAGTTTACGCATTCATGTTGAGTTTCTGAACGGTGAGAGGGGAAAAGAGAAAGACAGGTGATGCCGCCGCCGCTTCTACTATTGATTAAATTCGTCCTATTATTGATAATTTTTCAAGTAATTTTCTCTTTTAATCTGTTAGTCGCCAATTGGCGACTTTCGCCAGAATTTTGGTCATCAAAAATTTTTTCCACTCGCCATGGCAACCAAAATGGTCGCAGCTTGGAGCGCTGCCTTAGAAGTGCAATTATTGTCACTTAATTTAGACCAGTCAATGGCATGAGGTTTAACCCTATCCCATCAGTACAGCCAAATTTTCATGGTCTCACTCTGTTGGTGACCATGTTAATCAGGTTAACAACTTAGGAAGTCACATGTTGAAAGAGAAAGATATTAATGAAGTTTTTTCATTTTTTTTCCTCCAGGTTACTATGGTAATGAACAGGTTCAGGGATACATCTTGTTACCACTGATCGATCTTTTGATGAGCACCCCGGCATCACTGGCCATTAGCAAAGTGTCTGAACTGGAGCTTCTCACTGTCTTAGCAAGACATGATCTCCATAAGGAAGGTTAGTTCAGTGGCATTCTTTATCCAGGATTGTTCAAAGAGTTTTTAAGAA
>JAHPZR010017461.1:15000-30000 GCA_019787425.1 Platygyra sinensis
CGTAGCATGTGTACAGTACCCCCTTATCCCTCTGGTTGGTACTATGAGGTGACCCTCAAGTCCACTGGCATACTGCAGATAGGTAAGTTTGAAGCTTGTGCTTATTGAATTAGACAAGAGAGCAAGGTAGAAATGCGTAGTTCATTATAGATTGTCTTAGTTGATCGTAATCAATTTATTTACTTATCTTCGGAGGTCTTAAAAAAACCTTTAGCAATCTTTGCAAATAGTTGGAATTCTTCCAAAGCTTACCAATTATCTGAAGCAGCTATTTGTTCCAGCATCTGGCAATATTTGTAAGCCCTTGGGTGAATCTCTGCAATCTTCGGATTACCTTAGATTAGTATATACTAAAACAGTGGATATCGTTGAAGGCGCGCGCTGATTGGCTAGTCAAACTTCGAACATCCTGTGGTATTTACCTCCGAACAACTGGAGCAAAAATGGCGTCCCGGTTTGCATCTGTGACAAGTGAAGAAATCATCCAAATTAATTTTTTGTGATGTATATTATCTCACTGGTTTAGTATAGACTAAAACAGCCATTCACCTCAGTGTCGGTGGCTAGCAGTGGATATTTATCTCCACTTCGGTGAATAGTTGTTAATCACCTTCGGCAGATTTAAGTGTCTAGCGACCGGTTTAGATGTGTTTTTGTCGTCTTTCTCTGCATGACGGTGTTCTCGGAATCGGTCGCCTAGTCGTCTACCTGTTTCGCTCATATATAACTTTTTGCAAAGAGTGCAAGTTATATAAACAATAGTCTCCATTTGGCGCGAAAATATGCTAGGATATTTGACCGCAGACATCATCTGTTCCGAGAAAGCGAACAGTTTTCTGAGAGCGTAGCTCGAGGAAAACTGTGAGCTACGAGGAACAGATAATGTCCAAGGACAAATATTCTAGCATATTTTCGCTCCAAATGGAGACTATCGTGTTTATTATCCTTCAAATCTTTTACGCAACGCGCGCAGTTTTGAAAATTGGAGTATATTCTCGGATGTCCCCCAGTTTTAGCTGGGAGATATTCGGTCACGTGACGCGTTTAGACCAATCGCATGCAAGCGAAAAGATTTGTTGGATTATAATATACATTAGTATAAATTTACCGTAGTCTATTGTGAATCCGTGAATTTGATTGGCTATATTACCGTCGACTATCTGCTGAGAGTTAACAGTTACGCATCAGTGCACATCGCGCGTCACGTTTGAACCTGATGTAACGTTAAAACAGTTCTTTTCTACGCGATACTTGACTTATTTTTCTTTTTATGCAATGAGACTACGGTAAATTTATACTAAAACAATTAGACTACTCGCCCTCGTTTTCTACGAGCGATAGTCAACTCGGCTGCGCCTCGTTGACTATCTGCTCGTAGAAAACTCGGGCTCGTAGTCTAATTGTTAAATAGATGACATTGGCTGAGGTACAGGTAAAATGATCAGTGATTTTAATAGATCGCTTGGGCCCCGACAATTTCTCAACGTTGCGAATGAAAGGACATGTTTTGCATCGTGCGCGTTCACATTTAAAAGTACCGGGTTGTTCACTCGTTTGGAAAGAACTTCTGACTAAAAAGGTACCTATGTTTTTGTCGCGTTTGAATGAAGTTAATGGCGGTTGCGAAAGGATTCTACCAGTATCGGGATCATTTGAAGTATTAAAGTTTTTTAGAATGATGGATTTTACTGCGTGGTTGTGAGGGTGAAATGTGGGTGAATGGAATTCTATTATTATTCTCCTTCTGAGACGTTTGTAGTGCTGACTGCCGATCAATTTGTTGGGCGCGATGATGGCCTGCTTGAACAACAGAGGCAGGATAGCCACGTTTGTCGAAAAACTCGCACATTTCCTCTGATTTTAAGGAAAAATCAGAGTCCTCACTACAAAGGCGACGAAGTCTAAGAAACTGAGAATAAGGAATGGAATTCTTGACATGTGATGGATGTGAAGATGAATACAACAAATAACTATGAGAATCTGTGGGTTTGTAGTGCACACTGGTGCATAAACCGTTGCCTTCGACAGAAACTTTAATATCTAGAAATGCTAAAGAGGTATCGGAAATTTCCCAGGTATATTTAAGAGCCGGATGAAACGAATTAACAGCAGTTATAAATTGATCGAGTTCCTCTTGGTGCGACGTGGCGCCACACAGTCGTCATGTACGACACTGAGTCATTTGGACCTGTACCTGATGACAATGCGTTCATCTACTGTATAACTTGCACTCTCTGCAAAAAGTTATATATCGGCGAAACAGGTAGACGACTAGGCGACCGATTCCGAGAACATCTTCGCGACGTTAGAAAGACGACAAAAACGCATCTAAACCGGTCGCTAGACACTTTAATCTGCCGAATCATTCGAAGCAACATATGGCGGTCTGTGGCCTCTCCCTACATCAAGGAAGCACAGAAAGCCGCAAAACTCTAGAACAAAAATTTATTTTCAAATCGGCACTCTTAATCCTCACGGTATCAACGAACGCTTTTCATTCAACTTATTTATTCTGTTTTTTTTCACGTTGCCAGGCACCAACCAATAGCGTAGCTCCATATTTCTCTATATAAACCACACACAACCCACAATTCCTCGATTCGCTCCTACGAAGGGCTAACGCTCGAAACGTCAGCTTCCGAATCTCTTTTCGGTGGCCAATTCACATTATCAACACAGTTGATAAAACCAAATTATCTTGTAATGCTCCCACCGACACAGCACCACAGTTTCTTTAGAAACTTACCCCCTTAAATCTGTATATCCGAGGGTTCTTATAACCGGGGTTCTTTAACGTGAGATTTTACAGTATGGCTTATTATTCTTGCACCTTAGGCTGGCAAACTGAGGGATGCCGGTACGGTCCTGAGCGAGGTGTAGGAGTAGGCGATGACAAGAACTCCTGCGCGTTCGATGGTGCACGGTGTAAAGTATGGAGCGGACCCCCAAGTGAACAAGTCAACAACGACTACGGTAAAGAGTGGAGTTACGGTGATGTTCTAAGCTGTTTATTTTCATGAAGTGGAGATGTCTCGTCCTGGCTAAACGGGGTGGATATGGGCGTGGCATTCAGGGGGCTAAACCCTGGGGTAAATTGGTACCCTGTGGCTTCTATCGCCATGGACCAACTCTGCAGCTTCAACTTTGGTAGCAAGCCTTTCAGGTGTTGTTTTCATTTGTTAAATAGAAAATTGTTTTTCTGAAAAAATTTCGCCTGACTCAAAAACCCTGTGCCCGCCGACCACGCACATGTACATTCTCGTCCCCAGAGGCCGCACTTCTTTGGTCAGCACCAAGAATCGTGACCTCTGCGAAGGTCCAATTTTCTGTTCATGCGTAGAGTAATTGCTTCGTATTCTCAGCCAATTAAAAACAAAAGTATTCTCAGCCAATCGGATTTGTCGGGAAGTCCGTGAACCTTCCCAGAGGTCACGATTCTTGGTGCAGACCAAATGGGGCGCGGCCCCTGGGGACGAGAATTGTACATGTAGTGTACATCGATCCGTTTAGCGCCTTTGATTGGTTTTTACTTGCACGTGAAAATTCGCAACCAAACAACCTGCAATCACAGACACTATACACGGCCTCCTGTAGGTCCGTCATTAGTGTGGAAGTTTTTGTGTCCAGTCTCGCGCGTCTCTTGAACGGAGAAAGAGTTAAGAACGCAAAAAGAGTTGTTTTTTTGTGTATGTGGGGAATTTTGTATTTTCGCTCCTTAAAGAATCACAGGTGTAATTGCCAGCTAAATAAACCTGCTTGCCGTAAATTTCTCTCTTTGTCTGTGGCAATAAGCCAGTTTGGAATTTTGGAGTTGCCTGATACCCATATCCTCTAAATCCTATTTCACAACCTTTGAAGTGTATATGACTTTTCATTTGCTCGATAAAATCTCCATAATGTACTGATAAGTAGACCAAAAGAAATTTTCGATAGTGATTTTTCTTCCTCGTATTTTGATGTACTAAAAACGTGAAATTTCACCTCCGGTGGGGTACAAAACCGCGAGACCAAAAACGGGAGACTGAGAATGATTGTGACGTCATTTCAGGACTTAAAGCTTCGAGGAAAACAGATTTCTCAATCATTTTCTTATTGTGAGCTAAGAAATTCAATTCGCCGAGATATGGTATAAAAGTGCGTTGTTTATAAGAAAATGTCGGAAAAACCGGGGTTTTTTTGGCGAAACTTCAAGTCCTAAAATGACCTCTTAATCATTCTCAGTCTCCTGTTTTTGGTCTGGCGGTTTTGTACCCCACCAGAGGTGAAATTTCACGTTTTTGGTTCATCAAAACACGGGGAAGGAAAATCGTTGTTGAGTATTTTTTTAGCTATTCTTAATTACCAGTACATCGTGGAGAATTTATCGAGCAAATAAAAAAATCTGTCATACACTTTAACGTGGAATGCATATGAGTATGACTTACAAGGCACTAATTAGACTCACTACTGTATGATTACTTGTGCACCAGGACTAGTGCTGAAACGGAGAAAATACAACTCTTTTATAACAAGTCACAATTCCTGTAAAACAGGTATGACATTCCTGATGGCTACATAGCCGTTTGTCACGTGGTTTCCAACTTGGTCAAGAAAGGTCCACTGCGCCTGTCGTCCTGTTGGACACCGATCAGCGGTAGTTTTGAAAGCATAGTGGAAGAAGATGAAGAACTTAATGAAGAGGAGGGATTGGAGTCTACTGAAAGAACCAAAACTGACAAGACAGGTATGATGTTTGACTGTTGGTATTTTGGGCGACTGACATGCAGTTCACGCCAAACTAAAGAAGCTCGGACACACCCTGATAACACGGCCTTCTCTATTTTCCCCTCCTCCACCCACCTCAATACGCATCCGCGTTCAGCCCTCCAATAAAAGATCCCCTCCCACCCTCCTGTTAGGCTCAGTGGCGGAGCTAGGGGAGACCTCTCCCCCGCCCCCTGAGGATTGCAATTGGATTTATCACTTAAGAACAAAATAGCAACGCGTCCACATACAAGCAATTCGGGGCCGGGGGGAAAATCTTGAATTACAGCTTGTACTTCGGACAATTAGCTCTCAAATTTTTGTTTGTCCTGGACAAGTCTTGCTATTATTTTGATTTAAAAAGACGACTTTCCTGAACCCTTGTTAATCATGTAAGTGAGAAGGAGAAGTTACTTGTGCGGAAGGAGAATCTACTCGTCCTAGACAACTGAACGGCACTTCTTTCAAGCCGTGCAGTTGTTTCTCAATGTGTACTGTCTTAATCGGGGCGTTTTTTTCCGTCCTTCCTTCATTTTTGAATTGTCTTTATTTTCAGCTCAAAAAGTTGAAGAATGCCGTTGTGATAAGGAAGTATCTGGCGTTCTTGTAGCGGAGGAGAGGTCGTTAAAGGTTTCTCTAGAACAAAGCATGTCTGATGCAGAGGTGTTGTTTGACAGCCAGAGGGCTTCTTCTATAACTGATCCATCCCTTCTTAGATCTCCTGAGCCTTCATATCACTCCTTAACATTCGTAACTCCATCGTCCAGCATCTTTACTACTCCTCAAAGCTCTCCGCCAAAACCACACCGCGCACGACGAATTCTTTCCTGGAAACGAGCCCAAGCATACGCCGTTTGGAACAGCGGCGACTGGTGACGACACACGCGAGGAAAAGCCTCCACATGATTGAAAAGCACGTGACCAGTACACCATATTTGAGGCTCGGGCTCTTTGAAGGACTCGATTGGTAAGCGCTTTCACGCAGGGTCCCGTCTGAGTGCCTGGTCGCAAGTGGTTACACCTGGAGAGTCCTTCATGGATAAGATAGGTATGGACTTTTCTTGAGCAGATATTACCTGGCATCTCGACATCTCGACGAATATCTCAACTTAAGGACAACGCACACACCTTAAACTTGGTGAGCTGTCTTCTTTATTTATCATCTACAATATAACAATCTCTTGACTTTATCCACTTAATTTTTATTTTATTTTTTATTGCGTGACACACTGACGCGAGCAGCGTGGTATGGACTCTAAAGACTTCTGTTGACTTCTGTCTGAATGTTATGTTATAAAACAAATGGTAAACGCCATAGCGTGTACTATTGAGTTATGGTGCACGCGGGAGGTTGCTAAGCACGAAAGAAGCGTAAGAGTCGCACGAGGCGATAGCCGAGTGCGACTCTAGCTTCTTGAGTGCTTAGCAAACCTCCCAAGTGCATCCATAACTCAATAGTACACGCTATGGCGTTTACCATTTGTTTTATAACATAACATTCAGACAGAAGTCAACAGAAGTCTTTAGAGTCCATACCACGCTGCTCGCGTCAGTGTGTCACGCAATGCCTTTTTCAGCTCGCGCTCTGAAGAAAATTATTTTCTTTGACGTTGATATTGTGGTAAAAAACAAATCGAAATGTGGTTTATCGTGGTCTGTACTCTTTCCGACAACGAGTACGGGTCATTACTCGTTTCCCAAGCTTTTTTTTTCGTATTGTTTCTGTATATTAAGCGAGTTTGTAAAAGTTTTTGAAAGGAAAGTCTGACGCGTACAAGAAGCTCATTTTGCATAATGCAGCGCGTGCACCATAACTCAATAGTATACGCTATGGCGTTTACCATTTGTTAATTTTGGAAATGATGACGTCACATGAAAACTGGCAGTTTCTAGAGGCACAGCCTTGCATACAGCAACTGCGCCCGCAGTCAAATTGAAACAATACGCTAATAGTCTTTTCCTTTGCGGATTATAACAAAAATCAAGGCAACGTTTAAGTTGCTTTGACTTTTTTCTAATAGTTAACTCGCGTAGATAATTTTGGGTTTAATATGTCGACGAACAACATACCTTGTATTTTGTGCAAAATATCAACTATTTTCCTACCTGGCCACACTTGAACTACGAGCGAGTTGCCGGACATGGGCGACCCATTTACGAAATGTTTCATATTTTTCACTTTTTTCAATCTGATATGGTTTTTGGAATTATAAGGCCAGTGCCATCTCCAGTGCAATGCCTTTCTTGTTAGTACACATTGACGTCTCCATCTGCAGTTTTCCCGCCTTCTGAATCCTGATTGGTCAATTTAAATTTCAGGCGCGCCAGCCGTGTGCATAAGTTGCTCTTTGTGTAATATAAATGAAGTGTCTTTTCTTGTTGTTGCAGAACCAGTCGTGCCATGCCTGTAATTCGAGGCCGAGCTCAAATACGCGCCATGTCGCGTCAAGCAGATGGGTTTTATTAACGTTGAAACAAGAGAGAAAATTTTTTGTGACATACATGATGGCCATCTCCAGCTTCCCAAGTTGTCCAGTCCTACCTCGTACGAGCGTGAAAGCTTCAGGATCCCGGATGTTGTTGGCTGTGCTGTTATCCTGTCAACGGGACACATTATGTTCACCTTAGATGGAGTACCTACTGGGCAGTTTTATGAATTCCCTTCAAGTAAACCGTCATCCCTGATCATTGAAAACCTCTTTCCTTACATATCTTGCACTCGTATCCGGTGTAATTATGGCCAGCGGTCGTTCCTGTTTGAGGATGCGAACAGCAAAGAATCACTCTTTGTGAGTGGAGCCTTGTTGCATGGATTAGTTAAAGACAGTTCTCAGATATAGCATGTAATTCAGTCACTGGCTTAGAAGCTGCAAAGCCCAATAGGCCTTACCACATGAAAGGACTTCCCAATGGTCGCACACCACAGTTTGATCCAAAGATTTACAGCAAAAATAAACAGTACGACCCCACATGAAAGACCTGTTCAGTTCATTTGAAAAGTTATCGCTAGGGTTTCATGCGTAGTTACTAAAACAAGGAATGACCTAAAATGATCTAAAACACACTTGACTGATTTCTAAAATGATCTAAAATGACATTTAAACGAGGGTCTATTATAGTCTGGCGGTTTGGCGGCTTAAGCCAATTTTGATTGCCGGTTTGCGGTTTCATTCACATTTATCTGGCGGTTTACGGTTAAGAAATTATCGTGCGGTTGCGGGAAATCATAAATTTAGCTCGCGGTTTTCGGTTTTTGCGTGTTTTTGTGGCGGTTATTCAAACAGAGTTAAGGGCTCAGAAGAGTGAGCGGTAACTTTATCTTGCTTAAAGCTTCCCTCTTTAACAAAGGATTGCCTTTTAGGGCTAGACCAAGTCAGTCAGGGCTCTCTGTCCCCGGCCATGTGGAGAGGGGTGGGGAGGTAATTTGATATAAGGCCAGACTTCAAAGCTTCGAAATTTCACAAACTTGTTTTGTCCGTTAATACGATTATTGAGCTAACATATCGCAAAGAATTTGCTACGTGCTGTTAAAAGATCGGTTATGAGGATAATCGTCCTACCTGTAGGGGGGTGTTGGTTTTTAGAAGAAAACGAAAGCGGTTTGCGGTTTCGAAGGAACAAAATATGGCGGTTTACGGAATGTACGACCCCCTATAATAGACCCTCTTAAACTAGAATTATTTAAAATGGTACTTCCTAGCGATCCACAACGAATATTTCGAATATGCCGTAGATGCCGCCGAAGTTTGCTTCACTTAGTAGTACAGTTTCTATCACTTTAGATTTACTGTACTCCTGGCACTCTACTATCACTGATTTGTAGTTCTTTTTAGTTAAAATTAATTTTTCCTGAAACGCTCTGTAAATGACTAAAAGCGTGACAGGAAATCGGCGTTACATTCAATTCCCACCAAATTTGGACAGTGGAATGATCTTATTGGCCGGTTTTTGTTAGCTCTTTTTGATCTTAGAAAGTAATTTGGGACCATTTGGTGGCTTCTAAGGGGCAAGCTTCATTCTTCGTTTTGTTGCCGAAATCCACGCGGTGAATTAATTATCAGCTTGTTATGCTGTCTGCTCTGTTTTTTTTTTTGTTGTTGTTGTTTTGTTTCGTTCTCTTTTTAACCCACTGAGGCCATTTTTTCGTCTAAGTCACTTAAGAAAAGCTCGAAAAAGATTTTCCCATTCAATTTTTAGCTCTCAGGCGATAATTCTGGACTTTTTTTGGACCAAAACGTCGATAGCCTCGTGTTATGTTCATGTTCAAGCTCGGACGGGCGGCCACCTTTCCCGTGTTTACTCCAGCAATTGAACGGGGTAACTAAATAAATTCTAATGACTTGTGGTTTTGTTCGATCTCGCTGAAATGTTAACATGATGAAGCTGGATTGTTAAGGAATAGATCTTTTTTCTGCCGATGTGCGGTTACCCTGTTCCCAGAGGTTTTCCTTGACCTTTTTCCGCATGAGAGAGCTGCAAGAGAGCCAGTGAAACGGTAAACACGAGTTGCGACTCGTATTCGCTGCTTCGTGAAAAGAAGAAAAATCAAGAAAAACCTCAGGGGCCTGGGTAATGTGCGAGAGCTATCAACGCGAAAGTAATACATCGCTTTGAAGTCAGGTTTTTTGATGAGATTTTGTGCAACACGTGGCTCCGACCTGACTTTGTAATCAGAGATTTACCCCGGAGAAAAAAAATACCCAAGCGGTGGTTTCTTAATTTTTTTCCCGCGAAACGTGTAACGAAAATGAATAGATCAAACGCCATTAGCTCATTTTTCCATCAGTGTAAAAGGTATCTTCGATCATTTTAGGTCATTTTAGATCATTTTAGGTCATTCGTTGTTTTAGTATAAATTTAGTGCACGCTATTTACAACATTGTTCAGTTTAAAGCACTTTTATCTCATTACAAAACCTTATTAGTTCATGACTCCTCTATTGGCTCTTCAGAGTCACTATCTGACAGAACGTCTTCGTCTAAAATCGAGTTCAAAATGTGTTTTGATTGATCTTGATACTCCTTTGTCTCCCTGAAACATCCGTGAATTTGTCTTGGAAGGTTTCATTGACGGAAGCCAAAGCGCAGTTTGGTCTTCAGAAATGTAAAGTGCGAGTTTACAGAATTATGAAAATCGCAGTTAGTAGAGCAAGATGCTTTTCGGTAAGTTTGCGTTAATGTAATGCATGTTAACCTAACTGTTGAAAAAATCGCGTTAATTTAGTGTAACGTAAGTTTTCTTCACGTTGTCAACGTGCATTGTTAATTTCCTATAGCTAGCAATACCTACCGGTAGAGTGCCAACGAGTAAACACTGGCACAGTTGTGCGCCGAGAAAAAATTAAGAAATAACCAGAGTACAGACCATTGTTTAAACTGAATCCGCCATTGTTTAAAAAAGCAGTGCAAAACTCACATGTTTTTCTTTGTTTCTAAATCCACGTGAAAAATCGAAATTAGTCACACCACTATGGCCCTTGCAAAAATTTATGACTAACAACATACACAAAAGAAGAAACTTAATAAATTCTCGTGAGCTGTTAAGCCCTGGCCAAACGGACTCGGAAGTAGACGCAAGTGGACTTTGGACCTGAGCGCTTCTGATCGGATAATTTTCAAACGAAGCCACAGTTGCAAGCTCTCTAAAATTTTGGAATAACAAGACTATCCAAATTGATGCAGCTTGACAGATAGTGGCTTCCTGGCAAACAGAGCTTCGACTGATTTTCACTTTTGTGAATACCGTATTTACTTGCGCCACAAGTGCGGCGCTTATTCGAGGGCGGCGCTTATTTAAAAATTGTACCAGACAAATTACGAGAGAAATTCACGCATAGCAAGAATTCTGGAAAGAGAGCTTACCGCCCGAGCAGAGAAATAGAGTCACTTTGAACTAAAACACATCATAGTTAAGGAAAATAGATTGCCGATGCTGTTTTAAAATTGTTTAATACAGTGGAACCTCGATTTAACGAAGTCCATGGGTTCCGGCCAAATTTGTTCCTTAAATGGAGGGTTCGTTATATCGAAAACCTCGATATAACGAATTTGAGGGGAAAAGACCAAAATGTTCGTTAAATCGAGGTCATAGTTCATGATTGATTTGTAACACAGGTGACTTCTGTGGAAATATTATAATCCCAATGTCTATGACAAATGGTAAGCCGTTGACTGAAAGGTTGCTGTCTCTTTACCATATGGATTAAAGGATTTGCTGACTGTTGATCTGTTCAGCGTTTGTCTTCTGTCGCGTGTTGACATTGTAATTCGTTATATCGAGGTAAATTTTACGTTTGGGCTTCCGGACTATGTTCGTTATATCGAGGTTCTATTCCATACATCAGTTTTACTGTAATTTTGGCCGGGACTTAGGGTATCGTTCGTTATATCGAGGACTTCGTTAAATAGAGGTTCGTTAAATCGAGGTTCCACTGTTGTGTTTTTCTGGTTATACGAAATTCCTCGAATAAGCGCCGCATCGGGGGTGCGGCGCTTATTAACTTTTTTGTCCTAGATGCGGCGCTTATTCGAGGGCGGCGCTTAATCGAGGGCGGCGCTTATTCGAGTAAATACGGTAAGCCGCGGGCACAAACTAACAGCGACACGTCGTGTGACTCGTTCGTCGATCAAATTTGAGATTTCCAGCACACTAGCTCGATTGGAAAGAGGCTTTATATTCCCTCCGATTATGTTTAAAGTGAATATATTTGAATATATTCAAGTGGTTTTTGCCTTAGTTATCGCACGCTGGCCGATTTTCTCGGGCGTATGGAAAACATGGAAATCCGGAATCCGGAAACGGAACCGGATCCGGAACCGGAAAAATAAATGAAAGCTTCAAGTTGGGAAGTGTGATTCGCATCAATACTCCTCCTCCCTTCTCTACATTCCTCGCAAGATGGATGATGATACGCGAAGCCCTTTTAAGAAAAGGTACGAGTACAAAGAACATTGTAGTTATCATTTTTTCAGTTAAACTGAGTTTAGGATGATGCTCTTATTATATAAAACATATTTGCTTTTGTTTGTAGATCAAGACAAAACACCGCGGAATTGGTTGAAATGTGAGCAGGTGTTAACAATTTCTGGCTGCCAGGTATATAGTTTTTGAAAAATCGTGCCCCTGAGTCACACAAAGTTCGTACAATTTGTGCAAAATAAAACGTTAACATTGTTAAAACTCACTTAGTGTTTCCGACCATAGATGGAAATGCTGAAACACTCTCGCGAGGTCAGTTCAATGATCGTTTTAGTGGATGTTGAATGTATTGATTATTCGTGAAGTTTTGACTTCCGGGTAAGTTTTTTGAACAACCGTGCCCATGAGTCGAGGTTTTTTAATATAATATGCCGAAGCTAAGAGAATTCGTGGACAACAAAAGCAAAACATCATTTAGAATCGCTTCGAATTTCTGTACAAATATCGAATACTCTTACAGGGTTCAACTTCAATTTTTGTAGACGGTTCGAATACCATTCAACGCCTGAATGTTTTCCGGTCATTTTTCCAGTAGTGTTATGGCTGCTCAGTTTACTGAAAAGAATGATAACTATAATGTTCTCTGTACTCGTAACTTTTCCTAAAAGGGCTCCGCGTATTATCATCCATCTTGCCAGGAATGCAGAGAAGGGAGGAGGAGTATTGATATCAATCACAGTTCCCAACTTAAAGCATTCATTTATTTTTCCGGTTCCGGTTTCGTTTCCGGTTCCGGATCCGGTTCCGGATTTCCTGGTTTTCCATACGCCCAAAATAAGTGGTCTACATTTGGAGTCAGAGGAAGAGTTGAGCGCGCGTATTACTGACGCTTTAACAAAGTTCCAATCTATTTCTGCTTTAATTGTATCTATAACAAAATTCTCGATCGTGATTGGTTCACCGCGCGCCTATTTGTCACGTAATCGGCGCGCGATCACGTGGGTGTCCAATTACAGGTGTCCGATTTGAACTTTTTGTAATCGAACACCTGTAATTGGATACCCACGTGATTTTCACGTCAATTACGCGCGCTTTAATGGCTTCCTTAGCAATGTTTTCTACAGTTTTCAAAACTTAGGAAACGTGCTACAGACGTTTCTGCTCAAGAGAAGTTTTCAAAAGACATTTTTACTTCCGAAATTTGTTATAGATACGATTAATTAGTAATTGGACCTCGTGTCGTACAATTCAGGGAGTCATCGTGCTCGTAATTTCAAATCGGCCTCGCGCTTCGCGCTCGTCCGATTTTGAAATTACTCGCTCGATTACTCCCTGAATTGTACTCCACTCAGTCCAATTACTATTACTTATAGTATACTCAACAAAATTACTCAATTTTGATTGGTCGAGAGCAGTACAATTAATCCCAAATTGTACTCCGTAGGAGTACCTATTAAGTTTCCATGGAAACGAAGCGTACGCACAATCATAAGCGGCAAATTTCAACGTCAATGTTATGATCAATAGATACCTGTCAAAACAAGGTATCTGCTGACCAGTATCACGTGCCATATCGCGGACTCAAGTGTACAGCTCATCGAGGTCACGTGCTTTTTGAAGTTGACCGCTGACCAAGTGCTGGTTTTCGATTGGATCGCGGGCTCATGTCAGGTTAACTTGCTGAAAACCGGGCAGGCTCGGGGAGAATTGTGCTAACTATTGTGCATTGATTGTGATTGTTCAACCATGCATGATGAAAAGGCGAAGAAGACAGGTGAAATTATTTTCAGTGTTACACGAAGCCTAACTTGCGAGTTGCCGCAATTCTTAAGTGATTTTGGCGACTATGCATGTAAATTAAAAATTACACCATTCTCTCACACTTCGTAATTTTGTTGAATGTACTATAAATAAAAAATCGCACGACCTTCTCGTACAATTCGTGATTAATAGATACTCGTGATTTTGAAAATTCTCAAATTGCACTCGCCTAAAGGCTCGTGCAATCACGAATTGTACTCGAGGTCGTGCGATTTCCTATACAAATTTCAAACTAAAGAGGGAGCAGAAATTAGTGGCTGAAATTATGTTAATGAATCAAGACGTGCTTGTCGTGTTCCCAACTGTATTATATTAGAAGAGTTAAATATTACAAGCGTTTGTGATTGCAAGTGGGCAACTAAATGACATGAAGCGTTTGCCTGTTTACAAGACCAGACTACTAAAGTAAGATCACGTGTAATCAAGTGTGTCCTTGCTAGTCATAAAATTTGACGGCTTTTCTTCAGCAAAACTTTATCAACAGATATTTTGCCTGCATGTTGTTGTAAAAAAAAGATTTACAATTTTCCCGAGAAATTTGAGCGGCCAAAGTTTATACTTTCGGTGAAAATTAGTTGGGTTCTTTTTTTCTGGGGTTTCTTGGATGGAAATGAAAACTTTGCAGAGATCAGAGCAGACTCACTTTCTTGTCTCGTGGCTTTGCGACTCGGTTTAGTGCTTGTGGTTATGCCGCACACCCTTGTGCTCCAACGTGAGCCTGCTCACAAGCTACTTATGATGTGGTCTTATGGCCTGGATACTGGGGGGATTTTCCTGTTCGAATTGAAGTTTGTTATGGTTTTTTAGAAATACAGGTTTTAATTGATTAATTCATGCATTGATTTCCTTTTTTAATAATTTATTTATTTTTCATGCGTTCCGGGTTTTAGTATTCCGACGTTCCGGCGTTCCGGCGTTCCGGCGTTCCTTGTTTTAGTGCAAGAAGAAGATATTCTCTTAAGTTGCGAAAACTAAAGCGCCAGGAAAAAAAACCAGTTTAAGCGGACAAAAGACTCGTATCAACTCGCGTTTTCTACACACCGTGAAAACAAGCCTTTTGAGGTCGGCGCCGAGCCGAAACGACGTCGCGGCAAATGTGAGAACTCAAGCGGAAATAAAACTTAACTTCCTGGCGCCGTCGCCGTCTTGAAAACTCTCGGTGCTAAAGGTCCCTGAATCATAAGCGATTGCTCGTGACATTTCTTATCTCATTGATTGTCTTTTGACACGTCTTACACACAGTGAGCAGCATTGGTATATGGGATCTCGACCAAAAAGGCAGAAAGAGACGTTATCAGGTATGACTGTAAATAAAAATACAACAAGCGCATGATAGTTGAAAAATGGCAACCTTCGATAACATATTGCTTTTGCACATACGAGTGGAAAACAAAACAGCCACAATAACTAAATTCAGATGTTCTTGTGAAATTTTGTGTTCCAAAAAGCATTTCTCCTCCTTATTTATTCGGAAGGGCCACATATTGTAGTAAATGTTTAATGAAAGAGAGAATACTT
>JAHPZR010017461.1:32500-40000 GCA_019787425.1 Platygyra sinensis
TTGTGCTCGGTCTGCATTTTGTAACTAGTCTGCATTTTTTACTCGGTCTGCAGTCTGCATTTTGTACCTAGTCCGCATTTTGTACTCGGTCTGCATTTTGTACTGACCGTATGACCCGGCCGTATAACCCGGCCGTATGACCGGTTTTTATTACGAGGTTGCCCGTGAAAGCAAATTATCCTGAATGAACCAAACTCCACCGTCGCTAAATCTTCGATTAAAAGCGGACATTAAAAGCACAATCGCGTATATCCCCACTCAAAATCTTTCCTTTTATAAAAAGATGAAATTAAAGGCAGTCCGCTGATCCTACAAATTGTAAAGGAACGCCGCAAAGGACATGTTTCACATACCACAACAACTTACGCAAACGTGAAAATAATAATAATAATAATAATAATAATAATAATAATAATAATAATAATAATAATAATAATAATAATTTATACCGCGCAGTTTCTATAAAAATATTCAACTGCGCCTTACAATAAATATTAAATTAAAAATAAAATAAAAGTTCAAAATTACAGTTCTAAAATTCCATAAATAAATAGAATAATTCATCAATAATTAATTATAACAAAAACAGCAGAATGTTATCCTTTCTCTCTGAAATCAACACCTTATTATCTTTAAAGACCTTCTGCAACGCTAATTACCTCACCGGAAATTAATTTGTTGTTTTAACGTTCCAGTATACCTGTTGTCAATAACATTTCGTGTTGCTTATACTACTGACAAAACCATTATCGATTAATTAATCACAAGCAGTGTTTCTTTGACAGAAAAGATAAAACAGCTCATTGTGAAGAGTTCGTATAAAACTATATACTGCAAATGAATTGTACCCTGACTTTATCATCATTCACTACACGTAAATCTTATGTTTCAGTGCACATACAACGCTCATGCAGTGCTCTGATAATGCTCATTTAATTCACTTCACGGCTGGCAAAAGTCCAGCCTTAGTATAACTGCGCTAACGAATTAGTAAATTAGACCTTTGTCCTACCGTGTGTGCGACTTGATTGTCGATCTAAACGTTTATGTATGTATGGACGATATGTTGTTATTATGAGTTTGCCCGTGAGCGCAAATTTTTGCGATACAGTAAAAACCCACATACAAGAACATGTGTTGTGAGGGCTCAGGCTGATGTTGTTCTTATATATGGCCAGCGGTAACACCCCAACTATAAATATCGTTTCTTAACGCCTCTCAACGCAGGAATGTAGAGATGGCCAAGTGGATAGCAAGTTCGCCTTGAAATCCAGCCACTGAAGTAAGGCCGAGGTTCGAATCCTAGCCGACCCGCATTGCCTCGTTTCCTCCCCACCTTTACTTCCGGTTAACTTCTGCATAAATTAATAAATATTTAATTTCCGTCTACGCCGATTGAAAAGTCCACGCAAATTCCCGGATGAAGCCCCATCATCGCTATAACTCATTAGGGCCCTTTAGATCGGAGGACGAGGACGACTACGAGTACGAGTTTTCCATACTGAGCATGCGCATAAGGTTTCGAGGCCGACATTTTTCGAAGTGCGCGTGCTCAGAACAGAAAACTCGCACTCGTAGTCGTCCTCGTCCTCCGATCTAAAGGTCCCTAATCTTGCGCATGCGCGCATGAATGAGTTAAAAATGTTAACGCACTCATTGCTCGTGAATTATCGGCATTTACCTGCACGAGTTCACTAACAATGAACTCGAAATTTTCAATACCGCACTCGGCGGCCTCGTGCGGTATTAAAATGTCTCGTTCATTGTTAGTGAACTCGTGCTAATTCACTCGCTGAGTGCGTTAACCTGTAATTACTAAAAACTGGATCATTGGATAATGCAATTCGAGAGTTTTCATTGGTTAAGCCATCATGGTATATGTATAGGAAATCGTATGAATGCGAGTGCATTTCGTGATATATGGGCACGAATGATGTTTTTCAAGTTCTCAAAATTGCACGAGCCGCAGGCGAGTGCAATTTGAGAATTTGAAAAACATCACGAGTGACCATATATCACGAAATGCACGAGCGATCATACGATTTGCACGCAAGCGTTCTCCCCTCCCCTCCCAAAAAAAACATGTGCATCGATTGATAGACTGGCCCGCCTAGACTAGCGCTAGCTATTCGCGGGCCAATCCAATTGTAAAGTGTACATTACGATATAAAATTAATTGATCGATTGAAATCATTTCTGTCTGCTCAAAGGTTATTCTTCACAACTTGGCATCATGCCTCGCATTCTACAAGGACTATGCCAAGGCTTGTACATACTTCAAGAAGCTGCTAGATTTAGAACCAGAGAACACGGAAGTTATGGGTAATTATGGTCGTGTACTAGCGATGGCAGGAGAAGTGGAGGACTCAAAAAAAATACTGGAAGATGCGTTGCACCTTGCAGAGGAAAGACACGAAGAACAACTTATAGAACAGGTGGGTATAAAGAAAATACTGCATGTTGAGCGTTTTCTATGTGCACATGTATTGTACAGTTTATAGCACGGCTTCATGCATCAAATGCGTCAAATGTGAAAACCATGATACCAGCAACTGGGGTTCATTCATTTGGTAGTCGCTTGTAAAAAAGTGTGGTCAAGTATCGACTTTTAGAACTCAGACGGTTTGAAATAAGGTGCCTTGACGCGATAATGTCTTTGAATTCTTGAGTCAGAAGCTGCCCATTTTTTCGGTTAAATCGCATATTGCTAATACAACTCAAGCTACCGCCTCTCCTCCTCCGGCTTATGTAACATCTCGTCTTAAGATATATAGAGATATGCTGCGCTATCTTCTACTTTTCGAATCGGGGACAATCGATTCTGATTCCGAAGCCACCGCAGCCTATCGCAAAGCGCTATTTTTGTGTTTTTTTTACTGGCGCTATCTTCTACTTTTAAGTTACTAATGACCAATTAACAAGGTTAAGAGCTTTAGTCTGGGGTAATTACTAAAGGAACAAATATAATTACAATAAAATAATAAGAGAGAAATATTGATTGTATTTGTTTTCTTTTGCAGTTTAAGTCGTACCTGAATCTGTTAAACGAAATGTAGAGGTCGTAATCAATGCCTACTTAAAACACTTGGTATTCAATGGAATGGAGCCTCCTGATTTTTCAACTTTTCGCGAGTAATGTTATGTTGGATAAAGATCATTACCTATTGTTTATAACATTAGTTAAGAGTAGGACTAAGAAATGTAAAGTAACATAAACTCCGGAAATCTTTTAGCAAACTTTCTGGCAGGAGCAAGTGCTTTTGATTACAGAAAATAATGAACGTGACAATTAGCTTCTCATTTGCAAGACCATTATCGAACATACAGAAAGTAATTTTAAGTCCACTTGAATAAAGGGCCACAAACTAAGGCCTGCTCCTCTTTGTATCGCGTATGCAAATCCAGCGAAATACACGTATGCATGTTAACTATAAAGTTACAAGTGAAAAACAGTGACAATAAGGAGATTTTCTCCTGTGCACTTTGATCATTCAATTTTACAGTTTTCAAATTAATAACTCAATTACTTTGTAACCTCTGGTAGAAGGCTTTAGCAAGCATTTAGTACAATTTACTACAATTTTTAATCATAAATTTAAGCCGAAGCTCGACGGATAGAAGGAAATGGTCAGATGTACATATATACGAGTATTATAAACACCAAACGTTTCAAAGAGTTGCAATCGTTGCAAAGAAAGAATTTGGTTAAATAAACTTAATCTGTTTTTTTTTACTTATCATCTGTCGGGAGTAGAACACTTAGAGGGAAAACGACGTGCTAAAAAGTAAAACAAAGAGCTGAGGCATCAAAGTGAAGAAAAATGTTGCAGAAGTCTTCAGAAAAGGATCCGCGAGATTCATCTCACATTTTCTTCACGTGATGTGTTGGGCTGCTTCTGACACCAAGGGACCAGAGAAACTGGGTAAGGCAGACTTCCGTGGAGACACGTACGTAAACCTGAACTGAGAAACATCGTTAGCAAATCACTGTTGGCAAAAGGTTCTAATCATGAGACTGACTCAGTCATATCCCCTTCTTTTCCGTTGAAATTCAGCAGGTGTAACTTAGGGCGCCTTTGTTTGGGATCGAGCCGGAATAAGAATAATTGGAATATTGCGAGTAAGCGTTTGTTTGGGAGCTATTCTTATTCCGGAATACCTGGATTTCCATTCCATCCATTCTGCTCCCAGGAGCAGAATAGCCGGAATATATTCCGGAATATCCCAAACGAACGCGCCCTTAATTCTCTGTTATACGAAGTCAGAACTGTTTTGTTTTATCAACTGGGCTTAAAACCACACATGAAACAAAGATCAACTTATGAACTGTTATTGCAGTAACAGTTCGCAGAAACTAAAGCAACACTGCCCGACATTGAAAAAAAATGCACTCAATGAGGCTCCGCGTTCAGATGCCGGCAAAGAAAACAAAAGTCTTTACGTTATAACACCTATATCCTAAGGGGGTTGCATCACTTTGCAGGACTGGGAATTAATTCACTCAGTAAGAAACGGAGCCTGATGTTGTTTCAATCCTCAATCTTGCACCGATATTCATATCACGACGGACACTGACTGGGAAACTGTACTTCGTTCATCTGTGATGTTTTAAACGGCGCTGGCGAATGCATACATAGTGAATGACGTAAAACGTTTGCATGTATGAGCGCATGCACGTATAAGATCGATGACGTATTGGTAAAACAGTGCAAAGAAAAAGAAAACACCTCATCCTTTTTTCTTCTATTTAATTGATAATTTCATAATGTTATCACAAGGAGACACTTGCAAGAATTATCATGTTTTCCCCTGAGGTCAGTTTTTCATCTGCTGCTCCAATTTCTCCCATAGCTAAAATGTTAGTGTTTTAATTGCGGTAGGCATGCAACATCGGTATTTCTCTCTTTATTTGATAAGTACATGAGATACAACGGGATAAGAATGCTAAGTTCTCTCAAACGGAGTTTTTTTGTCTACATTCTTCAAACTTCAGGGCTTCCGAGAGCCTGAGTAGTGGTCCTCGCGTAACCCTTTAATGAACTTTGGGAAATTAACCAGAGTATATGAAAACCCTAACCCTAACCCAACCGATATCATGTATCATACTCGTACAAATACTTTTAATCTCCTTCTTAAAACACTTCTTTGCGAAGATGAAAGTTCAAAATTCTTTCAGATTTCCAAGAAAGTGATATTGAATCAATGGTATTCCTGCAGCAATAAGATTTTAATATACCGAATGTCAGATTACTATTAATAAGGGGGGCTGTCCTTTCTAGCTCTACAAAACATTCTTAGTCTGATTATTCATGTAATATGAACGTTGCATGATATGTAATTATAGTAAATTTACCAAAAGCATAACATACAGTATGTGATATCAAAACATTTAAATGAAATGACTTTGCAATTAGTTGGTTTGCTTTGCTTTCCAGTGAACCAGTTGGTTTACTATCGACGTGAAACTATTTTTTTTCGATCTTAACCAGTCGACTAAGTGGCACTGTTAACCCTTTAGTACAAGGAAGAGAATTGGCTTAATCATGGTATTTTAGAGTGCCACAAATTTATTAGTTGTAGGTGTTTGACCCTCTATAAATAAAGACTGATTGACTGATTGATTGATTGAACAAAAGCCCAAATCTTACCTCAAATGCTTCACAAGACGATCAACATATATTCATAAAATTGTGATTTAAAATTCTAAATGACAGATTTAGCAACAACGAATCTTCTTCAGCTTTCACCGAAGTAGTCGAAATACTGATATGTGGAATTAGAAATAATCTTAAACTTATCGATGTTAGAGTTTGATCCACAAGCAAATTAAACATCTGTCATACAGACAGTAGTTCTATGATAGGAAGTTTGTGTGTACAATGACCTTGACGACTTGGAATCTTTACTCCAGATTCGACAGCACGGCACAAGGCGAGCGAATCCTCTGCGAAACTGGTCACTTAGAAAACCATACAATACGGGATTTACTGCGCTGTTAGAGTACACCAACACGTGGCAATAGGACATCAAAATCCAGATTCCCCTTGGAACAAGGAAAGTATCTTATTATTTTTTTAAAAGATAAAAAAGAACAACTGACATGAACCCAACTTTAGAACTTGAAAACACTTTCTTATGACTTTAGCAGGAAGTATCGAGTGAATACTCTAAGTTTGTAAAAGCGTTTGCAAAAAAGGGAGAGAGAGAGAGGGAAAGAAGTGAGGACATTTTCAAAACGTCATTCATTATTGTATGATAGCACTTGGATAAGAAAAGGAAACGTTTATAGCTCTATATGACAGCTACAAACCGTGATCCCACAAATTACGCACAAGAATAAAGGAAAAGCACTAAAAAAGTGCTTAAACTCGTGATCGATGTACTTACTTATATTCCCTCCCATCTCCAAATTCATACCACAGGTATGTGATATGGTATGGCAAAAAACACAGGAAGTAGGAGACCACCACGGCGATCAACATTCGTACCACCTTTCCTTTGGCTTTTGCTGTCCTAAATCCCTCACTGTCGGAAGTTTCCCTCGCTGCTTTGTTAAGCTTCATTACAATTACCGCATAGAACACGGCTATCATAGGCAATGGTATTGCGTATGTTAGGCAAAATGATACCACAGTATATACGTCTTGAAATGTTTCACTAGGCCAGCCACCCTCTGAACATAAGGGACCAACATCGGTCTCCTGTAAATGCATGACGGCGACAACAGGAAGGCCAACTAATAATGCAATCAGCCACACCATAGCGATAATAAAACGGACCTGATAAATTGATATGCGGGGCTCATAGGGATAAGCTATCGCTCGAAAACGATCTGAAAGGAAGACAAAGACAATCTTCAGTTGATGTTAATCTAAACTATTATGCGTTATATTAAACAATTAGTGGATGGGGTTGAGCATGATATGTAATGGTAATAGGACTGAGTGGAGTCCAATTCGGTCTGTTATCATACGAGTGATAACAAAATCAGACGACCGCGCAGCGGGAGTCCGATTTGTTTATCACGAGTATCATTACAGACGGAATTGGACGACACGAAGTCTTTATTACCAATTAATCATAAAAATTACAATTTCCGAGAAGAGAAGAATAGCAAAGTTATGAAATAAAGGGAAAATTGGCATTTAATGTCGCTCTGAAATCGACAACAGTCAAAATGGATTTGCTGGTTGCCAAGTGACGAGCGAAAAACAAGTCTTATGTCAGTCAAAAGCGCAACCATGCATAAAAAACGCTCAACTGCGCAGAACTTTGCGGAATTTGGTTAAAATTCCGAACGCTTGCCAGGGCAGTTTTTGCAGTTTTTCCAGCAAGATTCAAGGTTTTTAAGCTGAGGCAATAGACAGCTCACTTCAAGTTGTTAACATCAGAGCCAGAGTCAATTATGATTCTTCGTTTCCTTGGCTTTTTGGGACGGGGATTTTCTTAAGTTGCTGGTGTTTTTTAAACACACTGAACTGTTTATTGAAAATTTAAAAT
>JAHPZR010017461.1:45000-52500 GCA_019787425.1 Platygyra sinensis
ATATTAGCTTTTAAGCTACACTTAAAATTCGAGGTTAAATAAAGTCATGTTATGTTTTTTTTTTTACCGATGCAAACCCTGCGATTAACAGGGATATATGCCCGCTGGCCGTTTCTTAACCTCTTAATCCATTTTTACATTTTCTAATTAAGTTTGTTGATGGAATTGTTCTCTTCCCTTATTAGATTCTCTCGAACAGACATGAGTTACAGGATTTTCGTTTAGATACCGTGTACAAAATTTATTAGCACCTCGGTCCGCCTGCGATTAATTAAAAGTCAATAAAATTAACCATAATAAACCACGTTGTACGTAATGGATTAACGATTACCTCGAGCAGTTATATGTCATTAATTGATTAATGTTTAGAAGCGATGAAAGACGTTAATGATGAAACTTACCGTCGGTCTCGTCAAAGAATGGACAGCATCGCCCTATGCCATAATGCAAAGCTATTAAGCTTAACTTGCGTAGCGCTGAGAAAAGTTCATCTGCATTTAACCCGTTGGTTCCGATAAAGTGCTTCATTTAACTAAGGTCATCAGACAGCTCAAACTATGTGAACGAGTCCTTTCTTTGCGCCATGGAATGTCACGAAATTACAAATAGCGAAAGCTGAGGGAATTTAACACCGTCCAGTATCGAGCCCATTCAGGAATCTGTTTACCCACATATTGATTACGCATTTTCTGAAGCAGATAAACCCTAAAACGTTTACACTCCTAAAAAATAGAAATGTCAATTCTAAGTTAGCCGCGCATAGCTAAGATTTTTTTTGTTTCATGCCACAATGAAGTGATGAAGTTTTGCGAAGTTTTTCTTCTCCTCACAACGCCTTGTTTCATTGCATGTAGTCAATGCATCGTTTCCAGAAATTATTTAAAAGTTAATGCAATCTTTGACAATGAGCCACAAATGCAGCCATTTTTCTTGTTGCAATCAGGTTCCAAGCTTAGGAGTTGTGTACATCGAAAGGAACTGAAACCTTATCTTGTAAGATATCAAAGCAAGCGCGTGTTTATATTGCTAGAAAGGTCTGCGAATATAGTTTGTTGACATACTTTATCGATTCCTAACCTAGAGGGTCCAAATGTAATTTCTCATGACTGACTAAAACAACAAAGAGAAAAACAGGGAAGAGTCACAATGTTTTCACCTGCAGCCAAGCTATAAAACTGAATACCTTCTAAATACTTTCGGATGTTGTTAGGTCATCAAATACAATTATTGAATAAAGCTGTTGTCAAAATTTTCAAACAGCGTTATTCGTACGATCAGATGGAGTCTTTTAAACTACAATGTCAGTATTAAAGCTGGGTTTTACTCCTGGGCGAAGAACAAATGGCAAGTGAAAATTCATGAAAAAGATACGTTCAGGTAGTTCTACAGACTTGTGGAATTTTTCTATGCAGTGTATAAAGTAAACGTACGTCTTTCTATAGAGTTGAGAAAATAAACACTTGACCTCAGTCGGGTTATGACTTCATAAGTTGGCAATAGTCCTAAGGGAAGCACAATGACAAAAATAAACAGCAAAGAACGCATTATATTTTAATAGGTTATAAATGAATATTTCCTGATCGTAGTTTGATAATCTGTAAACAATTCCTTCCTTATTACGTTCCATTAGTGGCTTTTTGAGACATTAAAGCGATTATCTCCGAAAGATGTACCACCCTCCCTGTAGTTTGCCTTGCATTGTAAAACTACTTATAGCATCACAGGAAAAGAGCCTTTTAAAGTTATCACGAATCTAACTTCACCACACGCATACAACGCACAACGGCAACCGAAAATAGAAGGTAAACGCTCAAGCTACCAAATGCTGGATTTAAGAACTTTTTGATCATGAAAACAACCTAAATAATAGGCAATACGTTATATTTTGTTTGAAATAGTGTTAATATAGGCAACACATTGCAAGTTAATGTGTTCATCAGTTTCACCCATAACGTCTTCGCTATATATGACGTGGCCGGAATACACACCAATATCCGGGACGGTTTTTGCCATGCAGTTAGGATAGATTTATTACTTTGTTTCACTTACCAGAATGCAGTTCTCGTATCTTGTAGACAACAGCGAGGACAGAGACATTCCCGGTGATGGTGACGAGAAATATGATTACATACACAATTAACCGAAAGATATACGACGCCAATGGCTCTATAGTCGGCGCTTGTACAGCAGACGTAGTGGCATTAGCAAGGTCTGTTACTTTCGTGGGTTCCATCACATCACATGTACAAGCTCTTTAAAATAGTAAACCACACACGGCCTGCTCAACCTTGCTACACAGAGATCGAAATTGCCCCTTGGTTATGTCAAACCAACGTCGACCTTTTTAGACTTCTGGAAACAATATAACTAAAACTTGCTGTAATTTTGGTTTTAAATAACATTTCCCATTCCTGTGTAGGAAATCGCCTCATGGGCTTCAATTTCGTTCTGTCCAGGCTTAAAAGGTGTCTATTAAGCCGTATCCCGCAGACTCTTGTGTTGACTTTTATTCCAAATCCTTCACAAGCCTAATATTTACTCAGCTGACATTTCTCTTACCCTGGAATCCGCTGGTGAAGTAATTAGTTCGTCGCCATAATGAGCTTTCCGGTGTGATCGAAAACCAGAAATATCTCTGAAGTAATTAACACCTCACTAAGGCATTCAGTCGACGCATAGTCTTCCCTGTTTTTGTACAAGCTGTCAACAAAAGTCTTTTCTCCAAGAAGCAATTTCCTCTTTAATGTAAACGTATCTCGAAAACCGACACTTTCAGTCAACCTCACGCGTGACGAAATTTATGAATAACCCAGGATAATTCCGGTTATTAAAAGATTGGAAGTACTGAGGAGAAAATGATATAACCAAAACCCTGTCTGAAGCTTCTTTGGCTATTTAGTACTTGCTTGCTCATCTGATGTCCTAAATATGAACTCCATGAATACAAATGTCCTTTCTATTAAAAAGTTACACTGTACTTATATGTCATATGCCAAGCATGCCATTTGAATGCCTCAATTATAGATGACCACAGCTATAACTTTGTTTTCACCACTTTGTGAAACGAGGAAAGTATTTGAATAAGGACCATCGGTGATCTACTTCCAACCTTGCTTAAAAATAAGAATTAAAACGAAAACAAAACTACACAGACCACAAAGAAAAATGACAAACTGAGGCAAAAGGATCATGTTATGGCCTCTTTCTGATGCTGATTCGCTATCATTAGTTTTCACCAACATTGCTGACGATCATGAGGAAGACTAAGGAGTGATTTCTCAGGACACAGCTGTCGCCTCCGTCGGCTCCTTAGAGAAAGTGCGGATGAAAACTATTCTCTTGGCTCATATTACGATGATCGACACTTCCTAATCAATTATCTTTTTCATCGCTTGGCTTCTTACTTGGTGGCATAGAAAAATAAGGAAAGGAAAGATTGCTTGCAGTCTGGTCAAATAAAGTCAAGAAGACTTTCATCTTTCTGGAAGTATTAAAAGGGGAACTGAAGGCAAAAAATAAGTATATTTTTTCTTACAGTTTAGACCACGTACAATAATGTTTCCAACTTTTTTCTGGCATATTCGTCGTTTTTCCACCGTAAAAAAATTGTTTTTCTTCGAGTTTGGGCCATGGGCATTGCGGCGCAGAATAGATGAGTCAGCGGTCATTTGTGCAGGTTATGACGTATGATATGGGGAAGACCTGTGAGAGCGCTTTAAACAGAAGCAGTATTCTGGCTGATGTCTGTCTCGAACATTGCGCCCGTAAGGGGAGATTTTCAACAAATAAGATAGACAGATGCCTTTACAGAGCTCCCTGGGCCCGTGATTTCTTAACTGGAATCGTTTACTCGCGCAGGAAAGCGTAAGTTACAATTTTTCTGCACCATCGATATCTTACAGCGAGCGTTCGAATCATAGAAGTACTTCGACCCACAAGTATTTGTTCCCTGATGGTTTATTTTCCGAGCTGTTTCACTTTTAAGATTACGTGAATCCTTTTCTTATCATTTTTGTAAATTATCTGTTTTGGGATTTGTGATATTTAATTTGAGCGTTCGGTCTACTTTTCTCAGTGATGGAAAGGAATTCAAATAAACGATAAACTTCGACAGCCGAATTATTAGCCTCGATATAGTTGGTATTGTTGGAGCTTTAAATAAAAATCGAGGTTACAAGCACTGTTCTGCTGTGTCTTTACATCTCTGTGTATTTATATTTATTTGTTGTCGGCTCTAAGGTTAATGGTGCTTCATTGAGCTGTATATTGGTTGAATATAAATGTGTTAATTAGAGTGGATCGGGCGTTTCACTCGACGGAAATGACTGTAATGTTGCAAAACAAGCTCGTTTTACAGTGAACGTCACGTTCCTTTCGCAACTGGCAATGTTTTCTTCGCAACTTTTTCTTATCTATGTGGCAGAAGTTTTCAGGTCTTGCGTCAATTTTCTGATGTAAATAAAGTTATCCATCTTACTCAACACACTGTTCACTTTGTGTGCTTTGATATCTATCGCTTCCTCTGTTAGCCATAATGGTGTATTGCTGCGCTGTTGGATGTTCGAATGATTATCGATTTGTCAGTAAGGGACAAGGAATAAGTTGCCACCGTTTTCCCACAGAAGTCTCTCTCTTAAAAGAGTGGCTAGAAAAAATGTCCAGTGTTGGCCTTGCGGTTACCAAATATACTCGATTATGTTCCGTTCACTTCGAGCCACACTGCTTTGAATCGTGATCTAAGAGCAGAACTACTTGCCTTGAAAGGAAAAAGCGTTAAAGCCGGATGCTGTCCCAACAATTTTTGACCATCTACCAAGAAAGAAGCCTCGATTATCGACTGAACAGCGTGTTCAAGAAAAATAAAAAAAAAGAGATAAGAATAAAAATTTTGGCTACATGCAACCAGATCCTTTTAATAAGGAAGGAAAACTCACGCAACTGCTGTACACTAAATGGTCATGGAACTGTTGTTTTGGTGTGCAGTATGTTGCTTCTGTCACTACAACCTACCATGCTTCTTGTGTGGATATTGCGGAACCCAGTACTGAATGTAGTTCTGCAGTTAACGCTTCCATACCTGTAGAACCTAGTATTTCTAGTGGCTGCCTATATTCCCAGTGGATAGATGACAATGAAATTACATTTGATTTTCCTTTAGAGGAACTTTAAATGAAAAATAAAGAACTAAACATATCTAAACATACCAGTGATGCTGGCTGTTAAGTAAACATTTGAGGAGTACAACTTATGATAAAATCGATCGAGACCCAAACATATAGGCAGGCGCGGATCCAGGATTTTGAAATTGGGGGTGAATTTTTGTAATAATGTAATAGAACCAAAGCCTGGTTGAGGGATAAGAAAAAAAAAAGAAAGAAGGGGGCTCAGAAAAAGGGGGATGAAAATTCACCCATTTCACCTCCCCTGGATCCGCACCTGATAGGTCGTCATTTGAAGTGATTCTCTGTGATCAGAGCACTCAAACCGATGAAAGCTTTCATGAAGAGGTTGTGATTTCTAGATCTCCTGAAGAAGAGCCTCCCCAGGAAGAAATCACCACAGAAATTCCATCACCTAGTAAAGATCCATCTTTATATGTACCATCAAAACATGATGAACTGTCAGATGACTCAAACAACCTGGAGTCCCAGTCGAACTTTCATTATTTTTTTGGCACAATTATTGTGCAAAATTATTGAAAACATGATTAATAATGGTAAAGAATTCCGGTGAGAGGAACTTGTTAATAAGTGCCGGAATATTTCCATGCATCTTGCTCAATAAGCTCTTCACCAATTATTACTGTGCCTTCATTGCTGGAAATGTTGTTGCAATTACAGAATGCAGGGCCACTTCGAACCACCTGTTTTACATGTGTCAAATCTTTTGAAGAAAGAAGTATAACACAATAGGCACTTTCCTGATTCAATGAGATGTAACTAGGTGGCCATGTATTCTGTAGTTAAGCCATTTTTTTCACCCAAAATTCTGAGCAAGAAAAACTACATGGCAGCAAATTATTATATTGCAGTGCCACTTACTGTAAATATATATTGTAAACAACAGCAATTCATTAAAAAAGAATTAAGAACAAACCATAACTACTTTGCTTAATTGAAATTTTTAATCATTGTCATTTCATTGCATTTCATTACAACTTGATAAAAATTTCTGATGACAAGAATTCATTAAAAGAAACATTTTGTTTAAAAGAAACAGCCTCAGTAGGATGTTCTCCACAATTGCTGTTTTCAAACCTTCATTAACTCAATTTCTGCCAGTTTGAATCCGGCATTTTCACCACCCTCTTCTGGAAATTCCATTCTAATGGCTTTCACAACACACGCTGGAATCACTCGCCGGTTTTTCCGTCCTAGAAACCCATGAACACACCAAGTAAACTGACGGTAGGTTGCTAATCGTCATGGGGGTTATGCAGTGAACAGACAAATTTTCAGCGGCTAAATTGTCAGAAAAGTTACCTGTTCTCAATGGGATCCGGCAAGGGAGTACAGTGTGCGTTGTGAATTGCCACAAGAGCAGTATGGAGCACATCAATATCGAGGCATACAATCCTGAATTTAGAATGGCTAGTAATGCATTGTATCATTGACTAGTCAAATTTCGGATTCAATGCGTCCAGTTCTTGGCAGCAAAAACATTCATCTGCCGTGGTCATTGCTACGCAGTTTCCACCACAACTACACGAATAGGTGTTCCGACTCTGGCATTCGAACTCAACGATTCCGTTCTCTTTCGCTTTCTTCCTCCGATTCGCCCGGTTCTTCACCAGGAGAATAAGTTGGTTCAAACTGAAAAGGCTGAACACCACTCATTTTGAAAAGAAAACAGCGAAACAACGAAGAAAATATCCACAGCAGCACTCGTGTTTACAACATTTCACTTGATTGCGAAATCTCTGTTCCCCATATCATACGTCATAGCATGCTGCTGAGCTAGTTTTTGAGCCCGCAATGAAAACGCCAAAAAAGCGGGAAAAGCCCAACTTCAAGCGTAATTTTCTCGCAAATAACAAGAAAAGGGGAGTCAGTGTCAAGGACTGCGGACAGTCTTTCTCTTTTTTTTAATTCCTCGAAAATCAGTAGTGAAAAGGGCGAAACAATATTTGTTTCACGTTGTTCCTCATGGATTTTCGAGGAAGACAAGACTGTTCGCAGTCCATCAGTGACATGACCCTTTTTATTGGATTGAAATGAAGCTTAATTATCTAGACAAACAAAGAAATAAATGGGCTCGTTTCCCACCACACGGCTGGTAATTAAAGCCTTCCTGCATGTCTTATGCAGTAATTTGATTTTTTGTGCGATATGATATTTTCAATATAAATGGGTAATATTCTATCTATTAATTTTTTTCCCTCAGCATATATGTTGTCTAATGCTTTAGTTATTCATTATCCTGTGCATTTTACATCTACATCCCACTTATCCTGGTCTTACTCAATTAGCAACTAACGCTAAGCTATTTATCTTTTATACG
>JAHPZR010017462.1:0-10020 GCA_019787425.1 Platygyra sinensis
ATTGGCTGTGCCCTTCAATCTGGCCAAGTTTCAATGAAATCAGCAAGATGGCATGTGTGACCTCTACATGGTTTTCTGGTGGACATGCTCTTAAAAATAAAGAAACGTCTCGGTCGTGAGGCCGAGTGTCCGCGACCGCTTACGAGAATGTCCCCCTACGGGAATGACAAAATACAGAGTTTGTTAGGAGGTGGAACGGGATTTTGTGAAGGCGGACGTAAATAGAGCTGTCCGATTACGAGAGTGTCGCTTAAGAGACCTTCCACTTCCACTTCATTATATTATCTTGACGTATATTCTCCCTCCCCCCTCCCATCAAATGATTGATGTGCTGCACATATTCGATACTGGAGAACCCTGATTTGTCGGAAACATAACTCTTACCTCTCCTCCCATCACTCTACTCCCCAGCTCTCTATTGCAATAGCAGAGAACAGTAACATTAAGCATGGTGGACTGTGACTAGGCAAAGGAGACAGTTACAATAGACAAAATCCTGCAGGGAAGTGTCCTAACCTGTACCCAAACTGTTTATTAAAGGCAGGGTCGACAGCAATTCACACAAATGTCCACCATGCTAAACCTCTAAGAAAAACGAAGCAATCAAAATGCCAAAGGCGAACTTTGAACTTTAATACTGGCAAACCAGTTTTACAATAACGTTACACATTTTCATGCGTTTTGAATATTGCTTTACAGTATGCTAAAACAATGTTCCTTATTTCAGTGTATTACCCCGCTCACTCTTGGTCTCTGTCGGTCGGCTGCAAATACATTGAATAAAAGCAGGCAAAAATACGGAAATATTGAACAACATTCCAGGCGAGCCTTAATTATATCTTCCCTGTAAAGAGTGCGAGCAGGCAATGTATCGAAAATAGTTTAGCCGTTTTTCCGTTACCAGAAAAGGAAGACAATTAAAACGAAACAAAAAAAACAACTTAAGCAACAAACAGTAGGCCTGGCTGGTCTGGCGATGGAACCCGAATCATTTTATGGGGATGGCCTTACATCTGTCGAGAATACTTTGATTTGTAAAGTTCTTGTTGTTACATATATCTTGGCGTTCTTGTGATAATCTTTTTATAGGCAACGCTACTTGGAATTTGGCTTACTTTTCCCAGAACCGTCACGGTTTAGTTTAAGCAACCTCACAGCGTATTTTACTTTCGATTTTTAAAACTTATGCGGTTTATTAGGAATATTAAAGTACCTATGACACATTAATAAATCCCCTCTGCATCCCACGTGTGATTTATAATGGTAATAGGACTACGTTGGAGTTCAATTCGGTTTGTAATCATACGAGTGTTCTGATATCACACGAGTCAAATTTTGTACTGTTTCACCAAATCCATAAAAACTACCCAAACCAGTCAGGGGCGGATCTAGGGTGCGCACCCCCCCCCCCCCCTTGAGATGAAGAATTATTCTTCGTAATCGCTTTTTAATTCTTTTTACCTCATGCTCACCGGTCAGTGACGTCATTAGTTAGGGGTGCACCCCCTCCTTAGAAAAATCCTGGATCCGCCCCTGCCAGTTACATTATTTATCAATAATCGATCACTAACTGAGGAAAACTCCATCAGATACTTAGGAATTTACATTGACTCAAATCTTAACTAAAAAAGATCATATTAATTATATTTTAAAAAAGGTTAAACGTAGTATAGGCACTCTATCAAAACTTCGTTATTATCTTAACAGCAAAACCTTACTGGACCCGGCTATACAATGCTCTTGTATAATTAGTAAATAAACCCCTTCAGGCGGCTGGTATGTCGGCTGATAATGTCCGCGGCTGAGAGATTGTCCGAAAAATGAACATTTGGCCGAGAAGCGAAGCTTCGAGGGCAAATGTGAAATTTTGAGGACAATCTCTCAGCCAAGGACATTATCAGCCGACATACCAGCAAGCCAGAAAGGGGTTTATTTATTTTATAACCCTCCCATTAATTTTCAGTTCGCAATAAACCGCTCGTAAACTGATGATAAAAAAGCCATTGGTGATCTGATGGCGAATGCGGTGATTGACGTGAGGGAGCAAAGTAAATTTGATTGGTTTAACTAACTTTATTTCCACTGTGATTGGACCAAATTTGACAAGCTGTCAACTGAATTTAATTCTCGTAACGCCCCTTGGATCAAAAACTCGAAAACTTAGCGCTTTTGGTTCATATATTCCGACGTACTGTTCATAAACTTGACTAGAAAGAAATGTATTTCAGTCTCAGAATTTACATCTGTGAAACACGGAATGTGTAAAATCTGTAGCACTTGAAGGTGGACTGATTTTTCGTCGCTCTCTCGCTTGAAATGAAGTACTTCAGCCGGTTGTTGTTGTTGTTTTGAGCTAAAGGTCACTGGGGTTTCATCTCGCGTTGGTTTTCACGGCCTCTCTTTCCGAAGTAGAGAATGGTGTTAAACCATGCCGAATTTGCAAAACTTTCTGGAGCATTCAGATCAAGCTGCGACTGTATGGTTTTCCTTCCACTGAATTTTCTGGTTTCTGCGTAAAAAAGGTTTCAACATGGTTCAAGTGCAACTGGAATTTTTTGTCTCCTTCCTCCACGCTAAAGTCGGACGCGAACGGTTGGTTTATTTTATAGTTAGTTATCACATTGTATTAAATCTTTATTTTGTAAAATGAATCGGTTTAAATTTACGTAGGACTAAATATTAAAAGTCTACTCGTGACTTTCTCCACCTTCAAAGACATTGACAGCGTATTTTGGTGACTTTATTGTACTTTCCGGAACAGCACTTGCCATCAGCTTTTTAATGTAATCATCGCTAGACTCAGTAACACCAGTTTGGTTTCCTTCCATATTAAATAAGAGAAAAGAAAAGTTGAAATTCTTGGGCTGACTGTTTTTCCTCGACGGAAACAATCAGAGGACAAATATCGACGCGGGCGGGGGTTATTGCGTGATACCTGTCCGGCAATTTAGATCACGTGACGTAAAGTAGCCAATAAAATCAATCAAAAATTAATGGGTGGGTTATAATCATTTTTATACTATGCTCTTGTATAACCATTTTTGACATATTGTATAGTAGCTTGGGGCAATACTTATCAAACTTATTTGCAACCTCTTTTTCTACTACAAAAGAAAATCAAAGCTATTAGAATCATAACTCTCTCTGGCTTCTTTGAACACACAAGTCCACTTTTCAAGGATTTGCATGAATGTTATCAAATTATTTGATGAAGTAACTGTTCACATTGCTGTTTTAATGTACAAATTTAAAAACCAGCTTCTTCCTACTAATTTTAATGGTTTTTTTTTTCACTTCGATAAATGAAACCAATAATTACAACTCAAGGCTTTCCTCTAGAAGGACTTACGCTCTGCCAAAACAAGAACAAAGTATGGAATTTTTAATATTAGATATCAAGGTGCTAAGATCTGGAATGCCATCAGTGATAACGTTAAGCTTCTGTCACTTAATCGATTTAAGAAAAAGCTAAAATAAAATACTATCGCAAGTTCCTAACTGAATCAATTGTACAATACATTTCCTTTCTTCCGCTAGTTAATCTGCTTACATACTTTATTTTCCTGCTTATTTTCACTTAATTTTATTTTTAGTTTAAAACTAGCTTTTGTACTGTGTGTTTGTGTGTTGTTGTATTTGTTACCTTAATAAGTCTTAAGTACCTGACACCATTAAAATTAACTGTGTTGTTGTATTTGTTACCTTGATAAGGCTTAAGTACCTGACACCATTGAAATTTACTGTAATTAATACGCTAAGGATGGCTGCCCTTTAATATCCTAGTGGTTATTTCGGGCAGCCATGCACTATATCTTACCATTTTTATTTACTCTTTATAAGGGCCTGATTACATGAGCCGGGCTGCTTCGGTGTGCCGAGATGACTTTCAGGCCGGTATTACCTGAGGCGAGCCAGCCCGGTTGATCGGTCGATGGCTTATGCGATGAACCGTGGAAAACCGGAACGAGCTTGATTTTGTACTCTCATTGGCTTAAGGTATCAGTGTACCCCAAATTTGATCATTTTTTCCAAACAATTATTTTTCGCTGTTTCAGATAGATATTATTGCAATCTTTCATTTAAAGAAAATTCTATGAAAAAAGATTGACTCTAAGCAAAGTTATTAGCGAAAAACGTTTCTTTCCATTAATTATCTCTAACTGATAGTTGTCAACACCCTGTCGACACATTGTCACGAGAGTAAATTTGAATTAAAAGCTCGCTTGACAGACGCATTGTTGTTCGATTTGTCGATGTGCTACTTCGAGTATTTATAGACTATAAAAATACCCTATATCTATCCCGTGTCATCGAAGAAAAAACGCAAAAGTTCTTGTCCTTTAGCTAGTGCGAAGTTCTAAAGAAACCTTCAAAGGGGAAAAAGGGTTCAATTTCATTCGTGAAGGAGCGAGCGGATGTGTTTGCGGCTAGTGATCAAGAACAAAATCGGTGGGAGAACGATACCGTTAGTGCTAGCCGGGCGAAAACTGAAGGTAAAGGCAAAGACGAACCCGCAGAACCGGACTCACAAGAGTCATGGCAAAAGTTGGTCGAACAACTGTTGCCGACGATCGCCTGCAAGAAAATCTCTTGAAATCAGCTTCTTATCGGTTTTGTCACGCAGATGTGACTATGTTGGAGAATGTTTCTGTAAGATCCGGGCTTGGTTCATGTTGGATCGTGTCCTGTCAAAACGAGGATTGCCTGTCAAGGACTTTGCATTTCTCTGATCATAATTTCCTAAGCGCTTTCGCCATTCGAAGTTGTAACTTCTTGATCGATATCTGCACGCGTAAGTCCCCGAAGGTTTCCTTTCCCTTGTTTACGCAAACGCTTTTTCCTTGTCTTCGGCATCTCTCAAGCTGTTTCGTTAGAAGGAATGTGAATCCACATTAGCTAGGTCTTTTAAAAAGCAGAAAACCAAAATTTGACTGAAAATTATTCAGTCCTTACTAACCTTGTTGCGCGAGCGGCGGAAATCAGATCTTGCAAAAGGATATTTCCCGCCTGGTAATTGATATGAGCTCTAATGTTAAAGTAAAATAATCCTTCCCTTGATCCATCAACAGGTCATTAATTTTCCGACATGTTATGTAATTATCTCATTACACCGGAAGAACGCCCTAAAGTTTATTTTCCTTCATATCTCGAAACAAAAATTTCAGCGAATGAAGCGCACATTTTGAGTTCGTTTCCGGCGAATTTTCAACGTTTTTCGCTGAAATTTGGAGAGAACGCTGTCCGATAATCGGACAAAAAACGGTGTCGGAGAATTTTTATTTTTTGCTTCTCTCAACAGTTATGGCTATTTTAGTGAAGAGGAACCATGTTTTTTAGCCTTTCAAAGTTTAACTGCGTGTCAGAAACAAACCAGACTAGTAATCAAAATTTCCCGACCCCGTTTTTTTAGAGACAGGTGTCAAGAAGACATAGCGATATTAAACGCGTTCTCCCACTCAAATCCGACCGGAAACGAACTTGATTAGTGAACCTCTATACTTCGAGAAATAATGCGCTATATTCGGGAAACCTTAATTTTTTTTTACGTTAGTGAATAAACCGTCGTAATCTACAATTATTAAGCTTTCAGAAAATATATACTTTAGTAGGGTTTGCGTCAACCGTCAGACCGTAAAGCGGCGCCAAAGAATGATGGTCATTTGGGGTACACTGATACCTTAATAAGCCGGGCTGGCCCGGCAAACGCGATTACATGGAAATATCTCAGCACGGTTAGCCGGGATCCCGGCACCGAGATACCGGGATCTCGGCTAACCGGGCTGGCCCGGTTGTCATGTAATCGCGGAGTTGATTTTTGTTGCGTTTTACAAACGTGCCGAGATCCCGGCAAACTGACACCAGCCCGGCTAACCGGGCCAGCCCGGCTCATGTAATCAGGCCCTAAATGTATAATTTAATTCAGAGTTGCAAATAAAGTTATTGTTGTTGTTGTTGATTAACTCAAAATCAAACGACAGCGAAGCGGGAGTCCGATTTGTTAATCACGAGTATGATTACAGACTGAATTGGACGACATGACGTCCTATTACCAATTAACTGAATTAATCATAACAATTACAATTTCCCTCAAAAGTAAAAGTAATAAAGTAAAAGTCATTTCAATATCGTAATTAAAAATTCAAAACAGTCATTGGAGATTAAAGTGCCACTGAAACGAAATTTTCGTATGTGAGATTTGTGCTTAGTAATAAAGTTTCAACCTTACTTGGAAACACTGCAGACTTTTTTTTCGCATACGGTAAGCGAAAACTGCTTTTTCAGCCGTTCGAAGTTGGCTGGTTAAGCCCAAAATTGGCGGCCATCTTGGCGCGGCCAAAAGAGCCTACTGACGTCACTGGTTGTATTAGTCTCGTGTCGCGCTGAAAATTTAGAGTGATTATGGGAGAAGAGGATACTGTTCGAAGCCTCCAAAAAAACATCTTAAGGACATCTCAGAGCTTTAAATCAGATACTAACAGTAGCCTTAGCCATGAAGAGGTGGAGAGGCGATCCTGGGGCTTTTCAGTCTATTTTATAATTGAATAGTTCCAAGATAATTTATGAAAGCAAACACGCGAGTGCGAGTTCTGAAATCGCAAAATGCTCGGGACACTTAGTCAAATGGCGAGCACTCAATTAAACAATGTCTACACTCATAAAGTAAAAAAGACCTGAAAACAAGAGAAAGCGGCTTTTGAAAATATTATTCGGGTGCTGGTGCACGAATAGCAGCAACAACGCTTCAAGTTTTCGAGTCGCTTTGCCTCGAGGAAACCAGACGCTTTGCGAGTTTCACCGCGGACGAGATTGTGTTATGGTGACCTTTATCCAGTTGTATCTGCTACATCCTACAAGTTATCACAACATCAATAATTAAAGAAACCCTCTACTTTTATGTGGAGGGAGCGAATTTGAAACTGTAAAGGTAAACTAAGCTGCCATGACCCAACACGTATGTTTTCAGGAAACGAAAGAAAGCGTGACAATGTCGGCGGCGAAAAGTCTTATATGCAAATTAGTTCGAATTCTGTTTTTAAAAATAAACCTTCGAAAGGAGTGCAAGCTTGTCACGTTTTAACGAATTGCTTTGAACTTGAGTACTATTAAACAAAGATCATAGACATAAGTAGGCGCTAAAGAACTCAAAGTAATCCATCGGTCGTGATAAACATTGCAATTTGGAGATACGAGTAAAAGAGAAGCGAAATTCCCACTTTGTTTATAGTACACTGACTGACACGTATGCGGCGATAATCGAGCGATAAAGCGAACACAATTTTCAAAGATATTCTCTGTCTACCATAACAACTCTCACGGATTAGAAACATAAAAAGATGCCCTCTGTATGCAAAGAAGTACTCCACTCAAAGCTTGTGGACCATTACTAACTTCGTAATTGTGCGGATGGCTGAGGCGCTTACTTCTTTTAATGCAGTAAAGTTTGCGAGGATCCGGGGCGAGGATATATTTGAACCTTGTTTATAGACCTTTGATAAACGTGAGAATCCAAATTCCAGAACCAGGCTGAAAACAGACGACGATATATCGTGTTTAGGCTTCAGGATGTGATATAATAGTTGCCATACTCGTCTTCGAAGTCTCCAATCGAGTACTCAAGATGTTCGAAAAATATCGTAAGCTGTTATAATCTGCAGCATTCATTTTGGCGAAGCTACACTCTTTTGCGCCCTCCAACGTTTATGATGTGAATTTACTGTCAAGGTTGGACAGAAATTACAGGGTAAAAAACTAGTAGGTATCGACAATATGATGAATAATCTTGAATAAATCAAGTGAAAACAAGAGAGAATCTTTAGCGCTTCCATCGTGAATACAACCAGTGACGTCACAAGGTCCTTAAACTCGGTTCCAGAGCCCGGACACAGTTATGCTCCAAAAAGACGATTTCGGCAGCTAAAAGAAGCACTTTCCGTTAGGATTTGAAAGAAATAAAGTTCACCACCATTTTAAGCACGTTTGAAACTACAAAATGGGCTAATAAAAGAGAGTACGAAAATTTCGTTTCAGTGGCACTTTAAACCTCAACAATTTTACAAAGTCAGTCTCTTGAATTGGTTACTATTCTCACCAGGGGAAAAGACGCACAAAAGCCAAATTAAGCCGCTGCACGCTCCCTAAATTCCCAGCGTGACCCAGGGGAATGCATAGCATTCTCGCGAGCCTTTCTGCCCCATTTAAGAGCGGCACTTGTTTATTCAGTCAGTTTCAACAAAGTTTAAGGTCTCTAGACCCGTGCTTGGAGATTTCGCCCTACCCTCCTCCCCGCAGCGATGGAACATATTCTCTCATGGCCTACCGGCTCGCAAAGCCTCGGGCCGATTCCCCCATATCTTAGTGCATCTGGGTTCATGTGGCTTTGTGTGTGGGTTGGCCTGGTGAGAATATATCAATATAGTGATTGTAATCAATGTAATGATTGGTGAAAGGATTTAGTGGAGGGGACTAAAAATGATTGGTTCACGTAACTGTCTGATTACAGGTGTCGGATTACAGCCAAATGTCCGATTACACTTTGGCAGATTATGCAGTTTATGCACCAATCACGTTTGAGGAAATTGTAATTGTTGTGATTAACGTAATTAAGCAATGCAAGTCTAAACTTAATATCGAGTTTGCTCCTTAGTTTATCTGCATCCGAATTTGAGGCGCTTATATATAGTTTGGCCTCGATGACTGAACGCTTGAATGCGATCATGATAGTCGAGCTTTAAGGAAATGTTTCAGCGCTTGTTGAACGTCGCGTAATTTGATTTGCACCCTCTCTGTGCTTTCCTCTTGGTATTGCATGAGCTTAGTGGCTTCGTCCTTAGCTTCTGTCAATGAATCCAAGACCAAATTGAATTCCAAATTTGTTCTTTGCTTCAACTTTTCCAGTTTCCCGTGTGCCACTTTTAAAAGTGAATTTTGCGGCTGTTGGTCTTCCAAACCTGGTCCATCTTTTTCGTTAAGATAGCTAAGTTCTTCTTCTCTGCTGGGTTCTAGCCACGGTTCTGGAAACATATCAACACCGGCCTCAAGGCCACCAAAATACTTATCGCCAGTCATAGTCCAATTCTCGAGTTCATCAATCACTTCATCGCGCCCCACTTGATCGAGACCAATGATTAACCGTTCCAAGCCACGTAGCCATTTTGAAACCATTTTGTTGAGCTCTCCAAGCTCCCTGCTTGACTTGCTGAGCTCTCCTTTTGTTTGCCTCACAATTGCGTCGACCTGCCTCCAATTAAAAGCCATCGTTTCTGTCATGCTATCTGTTGTGGCTTTAATCGCCCCGATCAGATTAGCATCATTATTCGGAGATGGACACAACTATAAACATGTGAAAACAGAACGTGTCAATTGCTAGCCACACAAAAAATGCAATGGTATGGTGCTGGTCTATATGGCTTGAAGCCGTGACTCTATTACTCGATAAAAACGCAGAAACCAGCAAGAGTTGTTGACATAATGGTGTTCGGCCAAGTAAATGTAGAATTCACATTGTGATAATCCATTTTCTTCTCTTTCCTCGCGGTAGTTTCCAAAAGAACAGAAAACGGAAACACTCGAGAACGACTGGGAGAACTAACAGTCAATGCAAACCAAGTGAAGCGTACCCCTCAAGATTGCATTAATGAATTGATTATTTGGATATTGAACCCGCTAGTTGTTTCAAGAATGCAATAATGAATTGATTATTGGAAAACTGAACCCAGTAGTCGTTCCAAGAATACGGCAAATGGAAGCGAGTTCAATATTCAAATAATCATTTCATTATTGCATTCTTGAAACGACTAGTGGGTTCAAGATTCAAATAATCAATAGGCCTTTAGCAACAAACGATCACATGGTACAAAATCCGCCATACTGGAGGGCAAGCTCATTATTATTCCCCCACTGGGACATTAACCCTTTCAGTGCCAAGGACGTAATTATAGAGTTTACTCTGTCTAACGCCAGACGATTTTACTCGTCAAAGGGAAACCCCTTGGCACTGAAGGGGTTAAAAAACTATCTCCC
>JAHPZR010017467.1:0-5000 GCA_019787425.1 Platygyra sinensis
AAAATCACCCAGACTTTGGTAAGCATTGCCAAGATTGCCATAAGCACCCCCTCTCCTGCCCTGTCCCCCAGTTCTTTGGCAATGCTAAGATCTTGGTTGTGGTACTTTACGGCTTGTTTAAAATCACCCAGACTTTGGTAAGCATTGCCAAGATTGCCATAAGCACCCCCTCTCCTGCCCTGTCCCCCAGTTCTTTGGCAATGCTAAGATCTTGGTTGTGGTACTTTACGGCTTGTTTAAAATCACCCAGACTTTGGTAAGCATTGCCAAGATTGCCATAAGCACGCCCCTCTCCTGCCCTGTCCCCCAGTTCTTTGGCAATGCTAAGATCTTGGTTGTGGTACTTTACGGCTTGTTTAAAATCACCCAGACTTTGGTAAGCATTGCCAAGATTGCCATAAGCATCCCCCTCTCCTGCCCTGTCCCCAGTTCTTTGGCAATGCTAAGATCGTTGGTTGTGGTACTTTACGGCTTGTTTAAAATCACCCAGACTTTGGTAAGCATTGCCAAGATTGCCATAAGCACCTGCCTTGTCCTCTTGTTCTTTTGCAATGTGAAGACGTTGTCTGTGGTGGTTAATGTCTTCTTCAGGATTAATGTTACTCTTGTAAGCATGTTCTTGGCAAGAGTCGTGACTACTTATCATTGTTAGGTATGTCTACTAATGTAGCGTAATTGTTTAACTTGTGTCAGCTATACGCCTAGAAAATATGAAATCACAAAAACATTATTCTCGGCTTTTTATTATGATAGTCTTATTGACTATATTATTGGTGATGTTTTATTAAGAATGTACATCAATTTATTTATAACCTAAAGAGTACTGGGTTTTGTTTTAAAATTAACAATGGGGAACAATTAAGTAATTTAATTAAGTAGTTGTTTAATACAAAATAGTTCTAGTGATTACAAGTTTAAAAGGGTAATTAATTAATTAATTAATTATTAATCATTAATTAATTATTAATTAATTAATTAATTAATTAACAGGCCTAAGTTTAAATGTAGTAACCTGGTGGGTAATAAATTGAAGATGATTTCGGCAAGTGTGGTGAAAGTCATCATTATATGTCCTTAGTGTGCCATGTCTTGTATAAGCCATAACTTATAGTGACAATTTATTCTGTGTTAATCAAGTTAAAAATTATTGAAACTGTTTCCTAGACTGAAATTCACATTCAGGCTAATTTTGGAAGCTTGTATTCATTGTTCTACAGGATCATTTACAAAAAAAAATGGACAAATTAATCCAGTCAAATTTTGAACTCTATCATCCACAGTAAATTTTAGGGGAATTATCAAATCTAACTGTGTCTATAAGCATGTCTTGAATTCATATTTGATATCTCTGGACGATTTATTTTTCGCCTGCAAAGTGGGTAACAGGTTTCCATTTATAATTTAATATTGAACAATTTGAAATGCTAATTTTCTTTAACACAAACAATAATTTCAATTCTTAACAGGTTGCTTCTGTCAATAAGTTCACTGACCTATATACTGTATTTGGCCTAATTTTGTATCGGGATGTCATCATCTGAAAGTTAGAAATTTCGAGGCAAATGAAAGGTATAGACTATGTCACAGAAAGAAACACTTACCGTGCATTTTTACCTTTCAACACACCCATCCGAAAAATTGGTTTTTGCACTGAGCGGGACTCAAACCCACGCCTCCCTTTCATGTGTTCTAAGCCCTGTCTGGGGTTGTAGAGGCAAGGATACACTCTCAAGTGAAGAAAGTTGGGCCCTTGGGATCTCCATGCTGCTAAGTCACCCCGTTAATCTGCTGCATTGCCAGTGTGGTAGCCTTGATGGTGTAGTGGCTTAGCATGCCCGACTAGTAATCAGGGAGGCGTGGGTTCGAGTCCCGCTCAAGGCAAAAACCAATTTTTCGGATGGGTGTGTTGGAAGGTAAAAGTGGATGGTAAGTGTTTGTTTCTGTAACGATTTTATCATCATTGGTGCAAAAAAGTAGAAATTGATAGCTGCTATTACAGTTGAGTCTGCAGTCAAATATTCATTTTGTTTAAAGGCACACAAATTAGGTAAATGGACCAATGCATTTGTATATGAAACTGCTGATTACAGCAATAAACTATAATTGTAATTTCAATGCAAGAAAAATGTTGCAAGCGGTATGTTCACCTCAGGTTAATTATGTTACACAATGTAATGCATCTTGCAACTTGTGTGACAAGGAAATAAAGAGAAGATGCAAAAATAATAATTAATAATGCAGTAATAATTGAATTATTGTCTAGTCTTTCAAGAGCAGCTTTAAAGTGCCCCTGTGACGAAAAATAAATTACTTTTTTTCTTTGGATTTCAAAACTATGTTAACTAAACACTAAGTGACCCAAGTTTTAATCCTTGATTTAAAAAAGGCACCTGTTTATTTTAACTGGAACTTTCTCTATTTAATGATCCGCCATTACTAAATTTAAGTTCTTGAGAGAGCTGGATCGAGGAGCAAATGACGTCAAAGGCTCACTAGTTTAAGAATGCAATGCGTGTGTACGCTGCAGAATTAATATGCAGCACGGGAGTTTTGGGCTTTCACACTTTTAAACTCGCACTTTGCATACATAATAAGCTGCGTTCACACGCTGAAATTTTAAGCTGGTGAGCCTATGACATCACTTTTCCCGGATCCAACCCTCTGAGGTCAAATCGGTCAGGTTTGAACGTGAGTAATGGCGGATCGTGAAATCCAAAACTTACACTCAAAGTTAACAGCCTTTGGATAAAAATGAAAGGTCAGAATTTTGCCAGTCAAGTGTTAAGCAGACACACTTTCAGAATTTCAAGAAAAAAAGGAAGTGATTTTTTTGGTCACAGGGGCACTTTAAGTTAAGATCATTTTGCAGAAGTTTTTAAATGTATAAATCATGTCACATGCCTTGGTTGAGGGGGTGGGGGTAGGGAGGACTCTCCATGCTATACGTACCTGGTTCTGCTTAGGAATGGCCGACGTAAGAGATTTTTCGGATTGTTAGTGACAGCTTAATTATTTGCTGTTTTAGAGTTGCTAGCCCTGTGAAAATGAGTAGATGTGTCACACCAAAATGGGTTCTTACAAGCATCTCAATCATTTTCATGGGGAGTTGCTGCTGTCCCCGAGTCCTGTGCATTGTGAACTGAAAATTGTAAACTGAAAAAAAGGGCCAATCAGGCTTGAAACTTGAGGATCAAACTTTTTTCAGTCCATTAAAAGTGAGCAAAACAAAACTCTTTAATAGTGAAGGTTGCTTGATTGCAGGTGACTGAAAACCAATTTTTACTGTTTTTAGAAATCTCGCATCATTGATGTACAGACTGATGTGAGTCATGCCTCCATATGGAAAGGATGCTGCTGTTGATGATCTGTTACTTGATGATGACAAGAAGGATGAAGACATCTTGCCAAACAAGCCATTGATGACTGAATTGAACTCATTAGTCAAAGATGTGGTCTCTTGCTCTTCCTGGTGGGACCTTTACGGCATCGACCTGGCCATCATGTGTGCCAATTTTGCTCTCCTTCCCATCAGTTACCTCCTGATTGGATCTGACAGTATTCCCCTATTTATGATTGGTTATGTCTTGTTTGCTTACATTCACGCCACGTTTACTGTGAAGCTTGCACATGCAGCTATCCACAATGCACTGGCAGGCTCATCACCATTCTGGAATCGTCTTCTTACTGTGTTCTTTGTTGAGATCTGGGGAGGTTTTACAGAAGAAGCTAGCCATGAGATTCACATCCAAGTACATCATCCTTACACAAATGTGATTGGCTTGGGTGACTCTAGTTCTTGGCGTGCACCCTTCTTGGATCGTAATACATACCTGTTCTTTGCTCCACTGTTTTTACCCCTTTTTAACACTCCAATTGGTGTATCTCTGCTAGGCGGGCGCTGGTGGTCAATAACTAGGCTCCTTTGTGTAACATCAGCTGGGTACATCATGCACTTCTGTATGTTCCGCTATGTTGTAGGTTTGTCGTTCTTAGTACAATCTTGTGCATGTTTACAGTTCGTTCTGTATTTGCCATTCCATATATCCACGTTAATATATTCCAACACATTGGCTTGGCGATGTATGATGTCAAAAAGCGTCCCAAGCGACTCTACCAGTTAGCGTCAGCAGCCCTTAATCTTCCCAGGAATCCACTTCTTGATTACTCTTTTGGTCACTCTCTCATCAGCTGCCATGTGGAACATCATTTATTCCCACGCCTGTCTGACAACATGTGTCTGAAGATCAAACCAGTTGTGTCAAGCTACCTCAAGAATAATGGCCTGCCATACAACGAGGCAACATATCTTGGTCAGCTCAAGAAATTTTACAAGGAATATGATGAACTTATGGTGAAAGCTCCACCAATTACAGAACTGATTGGAATACAGTAGTAAAAAAGCAGATTTAGTAAGTGTACGTTGGTTTGCAAATTAACTGCAACTTACAAGTTTGTACGTATACGATAAATATTGTTGGTTTTAAATCTTGATTGCATTACAAAACAAAATTCTTATAGCAGATTACTGTTAGGTGCTTTGCAAATTTTCTGCAACTTCACACACAAGTTTTGTACTAACAAGAAATTACTGTTGGTTCAAAGATCATTCAAAGCAAAATTAATCCATGTTGTGGCTTAAAGTTGTTGATTTGAAATTTTATAATTAAAACCAGGTTCAATTGTTTATGGATTTTCTTTAACAATGAGAAAAGTGTCCAAAAAGACCCACCAGAGTATTTTTTGAACAAGGTTGAGAGACAAGCAATGGAGTATAATACGACATAATTGGCTGTTATATGAAATCTCTTAACGTTTTCAATTTTCAATTGCAACTTGCCAGGAGTTCGATAAGTTTCATTTTTGGGGGAACCATTGTATGAAACCAAGGCAAGTGCCAAATAAAAAGTATTAACATTAAATCTTATTACTTTTTGAAACTACAGTGTAGAATACTACTGTGGAAGAACAATGTATCATAAAGAACAAAGTTCCAACATTGC
>JAHPZR010017467.1:7500-17500 GCA_019787425.1 Platygyra sinensis
CACTGTTACCCGCGAAATGTTGACCGCTGTTGCTGGAATCTCAGCGCGTTTTCAAAATTTGCTTTTGTTTTGTTTTGGTATTATAACAAATCACTTAATGACTGGTCCCTTGGGAAACAGTGAATTTTGTTTCCCTCGAATCTCAATGTTTCCTTCGACTTCGTCTCCGGTAACATTGAGATTCTCGGGAAACAAAATTCACTGTTCTCCTCGGGACCAGTCATTAAGTGTTAATTGTTTTCCAAATCGTCCCAGCAACAAGATCTATGTAAACTCGCGCTTCTGGGCACTACAAAAGTAATTTCATCGAAACTGAACGGGCGGTTGAACCACTGGTTACACGTTCCTGTGTTTTCGGTTCCAGATTTACGATCTTATTCCCCACAATTTCGTAACCCCGCGACAAAATAGAGAAAGTTAAGTTTCAATTGGCGACAAAAACAGATGATAATATCGGAATAGTTTCTATTAAAGAATAAAAGCTTTCATTTCTTTGTAGCATGCAAATGTCCAACTTGCGGAGGGAGCTGCAGAATTGAAGATAGTTCTAAAAGATAAAAAGAAAATTCTCTGAAAATTGTAGTTTGTAGTGCATATGATGTAAATCACCTTTCTTCTCGTCTAGATGCAAAGCGAAACCTGAAGGTATAATGAAGTCCCTTATAACTGAAATAGAAAGAAACCATCTCGTGATTATGAAAAAAACAACAATTATTTTCTCTCAATTTTACAGATATCTCCTTCTGACGTCTTCATAAGCACCATAACAACGGAGCTCCTCTCCCCAACCTCCCGCCCAAAAACAAAAAAACAAAAAAAAGCAAAAAAAAAAAAAAAACCACGTTGTATATAGTTACCCCGGCGGACTGGCGCCTTTCGAGGGATCGCCTAGCCAGCGGGACAAGGTTCGCGCGGGAAGGGCTGGGATCCATCTTTGTATATAATAAAATCCCGGCCACAAAGAGTGGTGGCTCCTCCATGAGACCCACCCTGAGTTTCACCGCAGTAAGGGAACATACACGAGCCGAGGTAACCAACCCTTGGTGAGTGTCCAGCTGCGATGAGATTCAGGGTTTAATGCTCTCGTTAAGAGAGGGGGACCGGGGAAGCTGACAGTTAAGGCGATGTAACAATCCCGACACACGCTTAGCTACTACAGATGAATAGTCCATGCTGTCATTGTCCCGTTAGTAATTAGCTAGCAAGATACAGAGCGTTGTGGCTAGTAGTGATAAACCTATAGATAGACCGAAGTACCTGCTATAAAGCATCGATTTGCAATATCCCCAGGCAAACTTTATCCGGCTTTAATATTGTTAATAAGCCAAAGACGACTCTTATTGCTAAATGTAGCTGTTAAAGCGCATGTCTATACGATGTTTTGTCTGTTGTATTTGCCATTTTTCGGCTTAATCCAACATGGTTGCCACGCTATAAGGAGTATTTTTGTTGTTAACGTGATGATATTGTTAACAAGGGGTGTCCTCTATCAAGATGAACCCGCAATAACGATAATTTTTTAAAGGGGAAGGAATTGTCGCCCTTCTGGAAAACTTCGCAGAAACGGGAATGAGTAAAGGATGTAATGTATTATGCCCTTCTGGCCAATAACCCTGTTAGGACTAACAATATAAAAGGTAATATAAGTGGTTGAGGGATTTAGGTTTTTGATGGCAGAACATAAAGAAAGTTTACCTTAGCATGTCTGTCTCACTTAAGCATTTCTATTTAGGAAATAAAAAAAAAAAGTACAGGGTTTCTATATAGTTTTACTACAGGATTTGGATGAAATTTAAGAATGACTATTACATTTATACTAAATCAGAAAGCAGTTCTAAGGAAATACGCGCGCTGATTGGTTAATGATGTTTGTATAACTCAATTGAGACAGAACTAGCGGGTGCGATTGATGTAAGGAAAGCCCGAGCAAAGATAATTGCAATTTTGATGATCAGAGTTAAAAAGTGACTTCCTTTTTCTTGTGAAGTTTTTGTTTTCAGGTACTCCGTGTTTCTATCGAGTTGCAGAAACACTGATGAAAATTTGAGAGAACTCGAAGAAGGTGTGGAAATTCTCGCCTGCGGCTCGTGTTCCCGCAAGTATGCATGATGGCTGAATCGGGCTGCGCTCTCCTAAACTATGACGCGATAGAAATCAAGAGCTAATAATCCAATTGTTGATTAGTATAAGGCTACTAGCGTTATATGAAGTAGCAGTTCTCTGAATGGCTACGCTACTCCCGCTATATTCTGTTAGAGATAATGAGTAGCGTAAGAGCGTGCGCTTGGGGCAACTTCTTTGTGTTTTCGAAGTGTATGTGAAGAGGAGTTAGATAAAGTTTTGACCGACTAGTAGATTTAAACTAAAACAATTAGATTATGTGATCGCGATTGGCCTAAACACATGATGTGACGAAATATTCCCAAGCTAAAACTGTGGTATATACCTGAGATTATAATCCATACAACCGTGACGTGACCGAATATTCCTCATAGACCACAATTTTAAAACTGCACGCGTTGACAAATTGGCCTCTCGGAACAGATTATGTCCGCGCACAAATATATAGAGGATATTGCACGGTGGCGAGAAGATGTGAATTTTATGTTCGATGTGGCAAGAACAATATCTCACGAGTGCGCGAAGCGTCACGAGTGAGATATTGTTCTTGCCACGAGAACATAAAATTCATATCTTCTCGCCACCGTGTAATGTTCTTTTATTATATGGAGGACGGTGTTCAACAAAAGCAAAAGGCGGGAATCGTTACGTCATTGAACGATACGACACTCACAAAGGTGACATACGGAAAATACGCCACTCGGGTCCCGGATGAAGTGGCGTATGGAATCTATGAGTGGTTTAGTTCCCAGTAAAACACTCTCCTCCATATAATAAAATAGCATATTTTCGCGACAAATAGAGGCTTTAAAATGCCCAATGGCGACTACCTGACGAAAGTGCCACAGGAATACTTTCTAAGCCAATGTGGCTAATCAAAGGCAGCTTTGTCTTACAGTTTTTTGTTAGGTGAGAGGAAAAGAATTTATCGTCCCATGTCGGTAATTTAGTTAGAAGAGAGCCAAAAATGAAATTTTTAGTGTAACACTGCTGTAAGCTATGGTACAGTAAAACGTAAAGCGGGCTCAGAGGTTTCAAGATTTTAGGTTTCCTCTTTTCGAGGTTTCTTCTTTAGGAATCGGCAGTTGACATATAAAATTGTTTTCAGATGTATAGATTTAATATCATCCGAAGAGGATACAACAGAAAATACGAAACACGACAGCGCTCTATAACCGTTGGAAATTTTGAAAAATAAATTATTCTTCTTCAGTTTTGAGGCATGCCGGTGAGGACAATTTGCGTGGTGAAAAATAAAGACAAAAGAGTGTATGTCTGGGAATTTGGGGTCTGATAGTTGCCCCTTGGAAATTGACGTTCGAAAACTATCCAATGTGCCCTTGCAGCTTAGTTTCTAGGGAAAAATTATTCTTTTAAGGATTGATGCTCGGTGATCCCCATTTTTCTGGGCAGATCGATTCCTTTTATGAATCTTTCCATTATGCCAAAAAGAGATTGCATTTGATAACGTTCGCGCCATTTCTACTGCGCATCTCTAGTGCGCGCCACACTATTCATTGGGCCACGTGCGTGCTACGTCATTATCAAGAGTGCGCACTGAGTCGAAAACTCAACAAAATATAGATATGATGACCTTTGCGTTAACTTGGTGTGATAGTTTTTTGGTGGATGCTTGGTGATCCCCACTTTTTTTTTTACGTAGATCATTCCTTTTCTGAATCTTTCCATTATACCAAAAAGCAAAAATAACAAACACTGTGGCCGGTTTTAAATTTTTTCTCATATGCTATTCAAATAGGGTGGAATTGGTACATGGATTCAGGCGTGCGTGACTTAGAAGTTGTAGTTTTTAAGGCTAATTTTAGCTGATTTAATGACATATGTAGCAAAGTTCTATAAGCTAGGCCTTTATATGCTGTGTTAAACACGAATAACTTTGATATGATTCTCAACTTAATATATGCCGCTAGAAATGAATCGGGGCCCAGAATCGCCATGAGTGACTGGAAATCTTAGTGAAATGCAAAGGTATGTGGCTACGCCCTATCTTCAAAACGAGTTAGGTGACGCGCCCCAAATTGTTTTACGCTTTTTACAATCTGCTCGTATCATTTTCATACCTGCAGGTCCAAGGTTTTTTCCCCCCCCCCCCCCCCGAAAAAATCTGTGCCCTGGGAAGTTATTGGGCGCGACAACGTCCTTAAAGCGCTGTAAAAAAAACACAGAAGGTGGTATGGAGAGCAAATTATAACAAACTTCACGGTTTTTTACTTTTGAGAGAAAACGACGGTGTTTTTTATAAATCTTCCTTGAACGAGTAAAATAAAACGATGACATTAAACTGAACAACTGTAAAAAACGAATTAAAAAAATGGCAGGTTAACCAAAGGCTGACATCAGGGGGGGGGGGGGGAAACAATTGGATTAATAATTAACCACTGACAATAAAATAAGTAAGATTACAAAAAAAATTGTGGGACATACAGGACGAAGTGAGATTATAAGAAAAATGATTTGAAGCAAAACTATAATATTCTCTCTTAATGTTCTCGAACAAGTGTGCACTAACATGTTTACAGGAAAACTTAAAGGAGACAAAGCAGTGATGTCTTTGCCTGACGTAGTCTCTTGTAAAACTTGTCACAGCATGCTGAAAAATGAAATGAAAGAAAAGGTTACAAAAAATTTAAATTAAGATAATAAAGCAACTAAGTAAGATAACTTACTTGTTATCAATTCTAACTCAACATATGACAAGCCCAAATTTTAATAATTGTTTGGGGGCAGTATAGTGGAGTAGAGTAGAGTAGAGTGGAGTATAGTAGTAGATGTCCGCAAAGATCCGTACAGGTCTGTATAGTTCCGTACAGGTCCCTACAGGTCTGTAGAGTAGAGTAGAGTAGGGTAGGGTAGGGTAGGGTAGGGTAGGGTAGGGTAGGGTAGGGTAGGGTAGGGTAGGGTAGGGTAGGGTAGGGTAGGGTAGGGTAGGGTAGGGTAGGGTAGGGTAGGGTAGGGTAGAGTAGAGTAGAGTAGAGTAGATGGCGTTCGCGAGCTCGACCCAATACTTACTATTCTCATCAGGAGCCATAATCAGGGACGGAGACCGTAAGTCTTAAGATGCGCGGGGACCCATGATATGGGACAATTGTTCTATTTTTAGAACAAATTGCCCCATCCTGACGTCATATATCCGCGCTGATCCACGTACGTGTCTTGGGCTCTCGCGTGGATGTTGTCACGTTGTGTATTGAAATGGTGAGAGTTGCGAGATTCTCTTGCCGACTTTTCACAGCGATGGCAGGGAATATGGCAGAGAAGAAGAACCAGGGTTCTTCTATTTCTATGTACTTTTATGCTCTGATCTAATGGAAAAGGTGTGTATTTCAGGGTCGAGAATTTCTTCAATTTCGCGCTGTAAATGAATAAAATCCGCTCGCCGCGGCTAGTTATACGCGTAAACTTCTGTGTTCTGTAGAGAAAAGTTCTTTAAGAAAACTGTTTACTCCGGTATCGAGTTAATTTGTGAGTTTGCCAAACAATGCTTAATCATAACCAAAACCTGTTTTTGATAGTTTCTTATTGTTTCTGCTCGTTTGGCGAGTTTGCAAAAGTTTTTGAAAGGCAAGTCTGACGCGTACGAGTAGTTCATTTGCACAGTGCAGCGCGTGCACTTTCAAGTCCGAGTCGGTGTTTCCAGATTGTCAACAAATCGTGAAAACGACTTTGTTTCATCGTCTTTTGTGCTGAGATACTACAACAATTGTCACCAATGTTCACCAAAAGGCTACCAACATCATGCGTGTTTCTTTCACATAGAGAAACTTTACACTTTACACCTTACAAAGAGTTTTGCCTCAATCGAAGTCTTTATTCGAGTTGATTAAAAGCGTCATCGTAACTTTTCTGATTATTTCTGCTGTATTCACATATTTTCAGCTAAGCTTTTAATATGTTCTCAAACATTTATCAACCTTAAACATATTCAAAAACTACAGATATTACAGAAGTTCCATGTACTTTTTCACACCAAAGTGCGCAATCCAATTTGTCATTTTTTTCCAACTGTGCAAAACACGCATCGGCGGGCGCTCTTATTCATCGACACTTTATTGGATTTTTACACAAACAAAACTAAGCACAGGGCCGTACATAGCGGGGGGGCAGGGGGGGGGGGGGGGCAGTTGCCCCCGCCAGGAAAACTAATTTCCGACTAGAAACCCTGTCTGTATACGGGAGATCCCTGTGAAGGTTTGTGGAGTTTGCCCCCGCAGACAAAAAATCCTAGGTACGGCCCTGAAGCAGCATCTACGGACATAAAACTATTGTCACTTATTGGGCCTAAACGCTGCTATATCCAAATATATCCAACTAGTTTTTTTTTCTGTGTTATGGAAAATTAAAGCTGTTAATCTTCTTCATATGTGAAATTTTAGATTGGAGTAAACTGAAGTGCTTGTAAAAGGAGCAGCGGAACTCAACTTAATCTGCGATATAAAGCGGGACATACCTAAATTTGGCACTGTCTCCACTCAAACTGGAGCAACTTACGACGAAAATACTAAGCAAATTTCCAACAGCCATAACAGATAAAGGCGTTGAGTTGTGGGCCAAAAGCATAAACGATTTCGGGAATTTCGGACGCCATTTCCCCTGCGCTACATCCGCGAAAATCCTCGCAGCAATGTACGCACGTGTGCCGCAGGCGATGGCGCAATTTGTTCTAAAAATAGAAAAGTTGTCCCATATCATGGGGCCAGCCCCAATACTAGAAATGGCGCGCGCTTACGGTCTCCGTCCCTGATTATGGCTCCTGTTCTCATTCATGTTTATGCCGCGAAATTCCAGAATGCGTGTGCTACGTAGCCCTTTTTCTGGAATGTTACATGCATAATAAAGTGATGAATCACTACGTGCAATGTCTCCTTATTTAAAGATTCGAGGCCTTTCGAAAGAGATGCGCAAGCCGGGAAGTCTGGAGGGATTTTTCCGCTACTCGGGCCGGTCGCGGAACGAGGGGACCCGCTATAGCGCACGACGCGGTGGGCCTACGCGCCCCCGCCACCCCGACCCGGAGGCGGAGCCGGCCGCGCGGGAGGCCCCCCCCGTCGCGCCCCCGGTAGGGACGCTCGGGGCCGGGGGCGGGGGAGGTGAAGCCGTCCGGTGTCCCTCCCCGGAAGCGGCGGGGCCCCCCGGGTGCGTCGCCCCTCGCCCGTCCCCGCTTTGTAGTCTTCGACGCAAATTTGCCTTACATTTGCTTTAAATCGCCTCGGCTTTGGGATGTTAACTCTTAACCGTAGGAACGGCTATATTTTGATCGCATCTGTGGATTGTCGCGACAGTTATAGGTAAGTCTTTCTCCCTCTTTCTCCAGTCGAATATCGTTTGGAATCAGTGGAAGTACTCTGAAGTCAAGATCCTTAAGAGTGAGCCTAAACCAAGGAACGGCAAATTATGTAAATACTGTCTACTTTATTTATCAGGGGAAATACCGCTAAAATCAGTCGCACGGAGTTTGTTTACGGTAAACGGCACGCGATTACAAATGTTTGCTCATATTTGTGTTTTAAGCTTAGAATAGTGTACGTGAAATATACTTTTACAAATTAGATTTTACTTTCAAAAATTATCAGTTAATGTGAGAATATTTAGCACGAGATTTGAAGGCTATAAATGTAAATAATTCAGGTTTGGTTTACATGAGAGGTAGGGTCACCCCAGGGTTAGGGTCACCCTATCGATCTGCTTCGTAGACTAACCCTCCTGGGAGGGCCAACTTTTTGCCATGTAAACACTTGAGGTCGGGTCACCCTCCTAGAAGGGTCAACTTTTGTGGGATCGGATTACTGTCAGATCACCGCGAAACTCTTTTAAAATTGCTTCGCGCACGCATAGGCCCGGGGAATATTTTCGCCGTTTTGTTGTGGCCAAATCGTCTGAACAGAGTTCGGAACAGTCGGAGGACAACAGTGGCGACATTTCACGAAAAGACCTAGATGATCATGAACCCGGCAGTTGTCGACGAGAGCACGACGGAAAGCCGCTCGACTCGGAAAGATGTGGAAGAGGGCTTGCCACAGAAAGTCCAAAAAAGTCACAGGAAAAACGAAAAGCGTCCTTCCCGTCTGAATCCGCAACAAAAAGGCATAAGAGGTGATCATAGACATTGGAAGCGGTGGAGATACTCCTGAAGTACATTAAAGAATTCAAAACCAAGTGCGAGTTTAACGGCGTGGACTTCGAGGCCGACCTATATTTATCCACAATGTATACAGAAATACGCAGATGTATGCACAGGCGGCCCAAGTTCACAATACAGGGAGTTATATTGTTTGTTTTTTTTGTTTTTTTTGCCCCGCAGGGTTTTGGTCCAGAGAGCCAAAACCCGAGGAGGCATCTTAGGACTCCCCGCATAATATAGAGGAAGACTAGAGAAGAGAGAATGGTCGGTATTTCCGGTAGATTGTAGAATGTAGCTGGAAAAAATCTCGATTTGATCGCTTGCACGTCCGCAAGGTGTCGACGTTATGCCCACAAATGGTTATGGGCGGCCAGCAAAGAGACACGCGCGCGAGGACTTGTGGCACTGTTGTGGGATCGGCGTCTTTGCCAAGATTTTTGTCCTTGGTTCAGATCTCGAGTTCAAGTGTCCCTGAAAGCGTCTGTTTTTGCCGTCTTATTCCCTATCAAGCGTTTCCAAGTCCAACGGTAAGTGTGTATAGCATGTTTGTAACAATTAAAGGTAGTTTTGAGTTTAAAAAGTGATCAAACTCCGTGAAAAGAGAAAAGGTTGTGCGAAGCCTCGATCGAACGCGGCGGAGTGACAGTCAAGCGATTCCACAGCTCAGTCAGCTAGCGTGAAAACTTCAAACGCTTCCTTTTGTTATTACAGTTAATTAACATTTTGGCTCATACTATATGCTCTGTACTTTGTGATTTAACTGAAGATGACAGAAGTTTCTGTCGAAACATGTTTTTAAATTTAAAAAGTGTGGTGTTATTTCTTAAAATTAACGCAAAGAACTCACAGCATAACTCAAAGTATAACCAGTAATCAAATAAATGAACAATTTGAGCTTCTAACTCGTTTGCTTTGATGCTGGATTATTCTCAGAGTTTTAGAGCTTGCTTCTTCAGTCGGAGTCCACGCGATCATCAGAAGTGTGAAAAGCGCGGTGAGTGCTGTTTTGCCTTTGTTGGACTTAAAAGCTGTCTTGAATCAACAGGCCGAAAGACTCGACAACTTCTGGATTTGTCAGACAGTGGCAAATCCGTATTTATTGGGTGCGAAGAACTCGCAGCACAACTGAAAGTGAACAGTAGTCAAAGAAGAGAAATTACTGGTTGTAACTGGAGATTTGACTTTGGATTATTTTCAGAGTGATATCATACTTAAGGACAGTGCCTACTTTTGTTAGCGCGCACACATTCTGCGCATCACGCAAGCCATGGTTTAAGGACGTTCGCGCCAATTGTTACTGCGCATCCTTACTGCGCACGAAATTCACATGCCACGTCATGCATCGCGCGCGCGCGCTAAGTAGTAAAATGAACAAAGATAGGGCAAGTGCCCATTGCTAAATCTTTGATTGGCTTTAACGATCTTGAACGTTCGGTGACCCCTACTTTTCTTTTCAGAAACAGATTTAATTTACAATTATCTCCACATTGTCCAAAAATGAACAAAAAATCAATGTGGGAAGTTAAAAAAAATTGAAGATTTCTTTCCACGGGACATGGAATTCTGTCATCTTGCGGCTGCAAGGCGCGTGAAACTATGGTCGCTAAATGCGAACTTGTTCTTTGAATACCCTCACTAGTTGACTAAATTCTCTTAAAAGGTCCATTTAAACCATATTTGGCAGAGAACACTTCCCTTCAAAGCTCTAACTGCAATATTTTGGGACTTTCAGCCACTTTG